>CABFWO010001538.1:25514-93999 GCA_902155825.1 Timema genevievae | reverse complement strand
GGGGGGTGGTAACCTTCCAGTTGGCCGGTGACGTTGTTGGGCAGGTGGAAGTCTCGCCATCTCTTGGGAATTCAGCATGCAGGTCTATGATTGGATGAACCGCTCGGTCCAACGGATTTGGTGTCTTGATTTTCAAATCCTCCCCGGACGATTGGCTTGCTACGTATAGTGGTCTGTAGTTAGCCCCGGCGAGGTCAGGTGACGTCATCTTGTCTTGATAGAATTATTATCATGAATTTGCGCCCGCTAGTATCCAACTAGACGGTCTGATGTAAGCATCAATTGCGGGTACTCTCGGTACCTTTGCCCCACTCGCCGAATTAGGACGTTTATTTAACTTGCGAGCAATCTTCGTGTCTCGGACAGCAGATCCAGGTGGTAAGTAATAGAATGGAATTATTATTTGAAATTGAATTGTGGTTGTTGAAGGAGTATAGGGCAGAAAGAGACGTATTAATTAAAGAACTGTATTAGGACTGGATTTACAATAGTGAAGATTACTATTGTTTTGTGACTATTCTTCATAGTTTCTTGGAGCGGGTAGAAAGATTGATCAGGTGGAAATAGCTGAGGCGGGTAAATGTAACATAACAATGTTACAACACCCTCATATACATAATACTTGTTCCTCAAGAAAAGGTTCGGACTCCAACCCATGTAAAATATCTTGTGACGTTCAAATGGGCCCAGTACAAACATGGTAACTAGAGTTGTCACATCCTCTGGCATCAGTGTTGCATAGCAACAGATACTGTAGCGCTGAAGCTGTACATGGAGTCAGCATCAAGTTGTTACAAGAGAAGTGTGAGTCGCTGTTGGCGTTACAGACGTGAAAGACTTTATAACTAACGCCGTGGGCGTTACATGGGTGAAGAAAGCAAGGCGTTACAGTGTGCATCTCCCTTTAGATAAATTCCGGGACATTTTTTCTTAATTTATCTCCATATTCCAATACAATTAATAGTCTTTAAATAGTACACTGATAGAAAAATCATAGGTCTAATATACCTAAGAAATATAATTAGGCTACATTCTTTCCAATAAAGTCAAACAAATATTCTAAATGGGCATAACATTATTATGTTATTACAAATAAGAGAAAATGTGTTGTTATTAAAATGTGGATTACCTGTTGTTTTTGGCTGCTGTGCAACAGAGGTTGTTTGATGCCGAGTCTGTAGAGAAGTCATCACACCTCCTTTCATAAAGGCTGACAACTGACTTCCTTGAGCATGTTGAATGGGATGCACTGCAATACATTAGTTAATAATACTTAGCACTACATCTTACTATCTGTTCAGGATATACGCTTAATACATTAGCTGTTAAGTTAATAGATATTAATCGGTGGTTGGAAAATTCCTTGTAAATTTTTTATTTTACCCCAACCCCAATTTTTTTTTTTACATAGAAGGTTTCAATCAGTTTTTTAGGGCTTTTTTAATATTGGCACAAACATAGTTATAAAATACTTACTCATTTGAAAAATGTAAATTTAAGGAAAGGCTAGTTACACAAGTATAGCCTGCCAACACGATAAGAGTGGTTTGTATTGTATTACATGGGTAAGTAGATTAATGTGATTTTACATTTCAATATTTGTGCTTGAATTTTAATTTAATAGGCTTAGCCATAAGTTACTTCTAATTTAGCTATTAGGTTGTTAATAATGTATATTTCTTTCAAATAAATCAAGGCATTATAGTGCTGAATTTTGAAAGACTTAGCAATCTTAAATAAACCGATATGAATAGGCCTTAAAAAATACATCAATAGATGGAAAAAGCATAAATAAAATCATACTTTAAAATTCTTCTAACCCACTCTTAGCTTAGCAAGAATAGATTATACTTCTGTGACAAAATGAAATGAAAGAGCGAAGCACGCAACGAGATTTGGAAATTGGTTATAATTAAAACCCAACAAAAGAGCTAGGCGAAAAAAAGTTTAGGTAGGCCTATATTACTGTATATATTTCAACAAATTAGCTAACATTAAAGATTGACTAGTTTCACTTTTACATTGAACGAATAAAAACTTACATTTAACTTATGTGATAGGTTATTTAAATTGACTATTAGGCTTGTAGGCCCTAAATATTTCAATTAGGCCTAGAATAAATAAAACACCCAGGCCTAGTTGAACAATAATAGCCAGACAATTAAATCAAACCCGCTTCTTAGCCAAAAGTTCCAGGTTTGATTCCAGTGCGCAGAGGTAATTTTAAAACATTATTTAGACCTACTACTATAAGTTTTTTAATACTTATGTTAAATTGTTAGTTATTGTTAAATGGGTTAGCAAGAACTAAAATCATATCTTGTGTAGAAACTTGTATTAATGCCAAACAATGTCTTCTGAACAAAAAAAAAAAACCTTACTTAACAACTCATTAATAATCACAAAGAACACATTTTAGTAGGCCTACAGGACAGGAAAGTATTAAATTATGAATTTTTTGTTATTGGATTAAACCAAGATATTAAACCTATAGCACTCATGCTGGGATCACGATCAACTTAAAGTTAACTTAACGTAAAGGATCTCCTCATGTGTTTAAATGGAAGCGATCACGATGCAGTTAACTTAATGTTGACTTGCAGTTAACTTAACGTAAGAGATGTCCTGGGTGGTCTTTTACTTTAAGTGAATGTTACTTGAAGGGTATCACATGATCTAGCCAGCCAATTATTATGCGAGTGATGTCAACAGGGCTATTTAGTAATTCATTTGTTGGTATTATGACCAATGCAATCTTTAGCATAAGTTCTAGTGATCAGACATTGAAACAAAATAATTAAACTAAAAAGGAAAGCTAAATTTATCAAAAAAGTTTTGTAATGGATATTTATTATATCGATTGAAAACTGTTAACATTCACAGATCATCACTGTACAACTAGTACAAATCACAGATGATACTCGAGTATTAAGATGTTTGGCTCAACTTGTTACGTTAATTAAGTTACGTGAATCATGATCACACATAAGTTAAGTTAACTTTAAATGAACGTTACATTAAGTTGATCGTGATCCCGGCATCAACTTGTGGTTGTACTAAAACTTCTACTTCACATTAATTTTATGTTTCTTACTCCCTTCAAGCGATTCATGCACAACATGATTAAAGTAAATTAAATAACTACCATTTCTAGGCTAGGCCTATCTAATTTTAAATATTGATTATAGCAATTTAACCCAACCTAACCTTAATTTTATTTGACACATTAAATTTTAGATTAATTAGGATGGGCTATCTTGTAGTACAAAGTAAAGTTAATAAACATTACAATTTTATGTAACATGTAGATATTCTAATGTAATTTGTTTATACCTAATATTGGCCTTGTGACATAGCCTACATAAATAAAATACCGCAAAAAATAGTACCGGTAGCTACTATTTATTAAGGTTTTTACTATATTATTCATTCTAACTTAATAGTAACCTTTCATTTGGTAGACACATGTTAGGTTATAATGGGTTTGCTTTCAATTAATAACATATTTAAACCAATTTTAATGAAGTAAAGTCAGTGTATACTAATATTTTAAGTTGCCACCATTGTAGGCTCCTAAGTGGGTAAGTGAAATAACCCTCTTTCCATTTTTTTAAACAGGTATGCCTACCTTTATTAAGAGGAAATTTAAAAAAAATGTGGAGGAAAGTGATTTTCCTACCTCAAATGACATTTTAGGTATTTTAACGAAAAAATACACTTTTTGTGTTTCCCAAGTATGGGGTGAAATCAAAATAGTACTTCACAGGTAATCCTGCAGAATACCTTCTAGAACTCCATTTCATCGAGGTGCCAACTCGACTATACCTACCAAAATACTAAGTACAGTACGTTACTTACTCAAGCTAGCCTAACCTAACATAAAGACAGTTGCCCTGAACAATATCCAACAATAGATTAAAAAAAGTTATGTGGGCGGATTAATTTTCCGTTTCGTGGAAAGAATGAAGTATTGTTCGTGTTCAAGGGGGTTTAATTTATGGTGGAAAAATAATAAATCATGGCGGGAGACTAGGTTATATTCCACTTAAACTCCCAAAAGGTGCCAAATGCATAACTCTTCGGAAAATTTGGGGGTTCAATATTTTAAAAGTTATAAACGATTCCTTGAACTCAAATGGGTTGGGAACCATTGGAAGAGGCCTAGGTCATGTGTAATATTAGCTGCATGAAGACAAAATTCCTCGTTTTATAGAATAAATAATGTATTTAATTTGAGAAGACAGTTACGCTTACGTAACTTTCTTAAAGAATTTATCTTTGGACACCAAGGCTTGTTAAGTTAATAAGGTGAACGGTTGAAATTTTGAATTTAAAGATATTTCATTATCTTCTGAAGTTCTAGTCAACGCAACTATAGTGAGGAGTTTGATAGTAATACATCATCAAATTACTTACGTTGCTTTATTACGGTGCGCAACATTTTAACAATATAAAAGACCTTTACGTCTATAAATAAACTTCCATTCCATTCGCCAGCTGATAGGAATCAGTTTTGCCATTCTGAGCTAGAAACATTCTCTTCGTTTAGTATAAAATTGTATTTCAAGAGAAGTGTGGCTTATTTATTTATATAGATAGGTAGAAAATAGGTAAGTCAATAATTAATTTCGAGTTTTTCAATGAAGTTTACAGATTGAAAAAATTAATAAAAGCTTAAAAAATAATAAGTAAGATTATAATAATATAATAAGGCAAGTTTTCGCGATTGACTTGGCTACTTCTTGGTATCAAGGGTTTATGACCAAGTGGTTCTGACCAAGGTGGAGTGCGAAAACGATTTTGAGATGTTTTCTGTAAACAAAAATGGCGGTTGAAGTAGAGTAGATCTAAAAGCTGGTAGGTGAATTTATGTAATACTTAGTAATATTACTACCGTACATGTACTGCAAATCGACGAAAAATTAGCAATTTAATTTTATTCTTAGCTAGATTGGTGCTTATCTTGACTAGCCCTAATATCATCTACACAACATATCAAACCAAGCATATCTTCCCAAAAATATCCAAAATCAAACATGTAGTATGTATGTAATATTAAATAGGCTTATATCATATAGCAGGCCTACTTTCTTTTATACATACAGTAACTAAATGGTTTTTAAGTGTCTACTTATTGTCATGTAATTAGCTAGTAATTGCTGTCCATTTTAATTTACAAAAACTTAAAATCAATTAACCACGAAGTTATACTCATTTAAATCTAACCTAAGAAGTGATGCTATTTTGAATTTGGCACACAAATTATCTGCTCATTGGTCGTAACTATGCTGTTAGTCTGGTTAAGGAAAGCGTTACCAAACTGATCTCTCGTATAATCTCTGTCATAAACATTTAGTTAACATCGATACCAGGTCAAATAAGAATACACGTTTATTGTTTTGACTTTTGACTGCAAGATCAGGCTTATGACTTGATTTCAAAAAGTATTTCCCTATGCACATCAAAAAGTCTCTAAATTTTTGAGACAAAAGTACCTAAATAGGAGAGTTAATGTTGAACATCGGTGGTGAACGGGCGTGTATAGCTGTGATAACTGAGACCGTGATTTCTCTTATTATTTTTACATAAGGTGGATTCGGGTGACGAATGTGATGTCAATTCGGCTATGAAAGAAATATATTCAAATTTTCGACAAAATTCTTAAACTAGTGCCATAGGTTTAAAATCGGATCGTTCACGATCACCATCCAAGCGAGATCTAGTGACCAAAGGGACAGGCGTCAGCTAAAGTTCTCAAAGTAGCTAGTGCTAAGGAGAGTCAAATTGGGACAGTTGTTTCAGATGACAATATAGCAGTCGAAATAGAGGAAGTATTTATGTCTTCCAGTCAGGGTCCGTATAAAATAACATTTTCAAATTAATCGGAATTAAATATTTAGAATCTACATACACTGAAAATATGAAAGGGCCTATTTACTAAGTATAAGAGTTTAGCGAGTATTGTTCCGTTCTTTCGGCAGGGTAAAACCAAATTGTTGTGGAATTGTTATTTGTGAAGGAAGTTAATACTTGTATGGCAGATAGGAGTCTGCACGATCTTTTGAAGGTCTAATTTGACAAGGTGGGTCGTAATGAACATCAGATTGAAGTTATTCACAATATTCCTCTCGAGAATGCAGATGAATTTATAAAGTAGGAACTAGAGAGAGAATGTGAGTTTTCAATATTGCATGTACGACGTTTCAATAGGCGCAATCCTGATACATCTAATCAGTTTGATCCATCTGGTACAGTAGCAGTTACTTTCATGGGCAAAGAGCTACCATCTTATGCTGTGATATGTTTTTCTAGGGTGGAGGTCAAGCCTTATGTTTATCCAGTGACGCAATGTCACAATTGTTTAAGCTTTGGTCGTCTCGCTGTCAATTGACGTTGTGGAGGAGGGGGGGCGGCATAGGTGTGCAAAATATGGAGGTGGCAATGTCATAAAAGAATATCTACAAGGAACTCCAAAATGTGTCCATTGTTGGGGGTGAAGGGACCTCATTTGGCAACAGACTGAGTGTGTCCCAAGTGGATGTGACAACGTCAAATTAAATAGAAAAGGGCTCGTCGCAATTTATCGTATCTGGAGCCTGGTCAGGCTGTGGATAGCAATTCTCCCTATAATTTGTTATATACAACCAGTGGGGCCCATTTTGTTATGGACAATACTCAATTTATAAAGATTACAATAAGGCCACGCAATGAAACATCTTACATGGTGACTCTTTCGAGTACCTCTGCACAGGTTGTTGGGGATATGGACGTGGATTCGTCGGGAAGCTCTATCGAAGGAACATTAGATGATATAATAATAAGTAAGGGGGTTGAACAGACGGTCTCCAAAGTTGTGTTACTCCTAGTAACCGTGGCTTCCTCAGCCCTAGGGGAGTTAGACCTGCCAAGTTTAATGTCAACAATAACAGGCGAAATTCAGAAGTTGTTGAAGGATGTGTGATGCTAGCCATAATCGTATATATGCTAGGATCAAAACGCGTAATGGTGTCCAAGGAAACTTTGTCTAAGTTGGCTATATGTCGCTTTTATTATGGTTAGTTATTTAAATATGATACAATGGAATTCTAGAAGCATCAGGAACAAAAAAGTGGACCTTGAGCAATTAATTTTTTTCTCGTAATATCCATATCGTAGTATTGAGTGAAACTTGGCTCAGGTACCAGGATAATTTTGCTATGAATAATTTTAGAATTTGTAGGTCTGATAGGCCTGCCCAGGTGAAAGGTGTTGTGCTGTTAATTAGGTCTAACATTAAATTTATTGAAATAACAACGAGCAACTTTCAATTTCTTTGGGAGTTTGTAGAGCTAAACATATTTTCTGCAGGTAGAACATTTTCAATAATTTATTATAGCTTTATACAACCCTAAACTAGATAATTTCGATACTAATTTATGGGATCAATTTGTCGGTGGCCTACCTTCCCCGGTTATCATCTGCGCGGAAATTAATGCGCACCATGTGTTGTGGGGCTCCCCTTACATAGATCGTTGTAGGATAAAGATTCATGTAACTTTGGGGGTGTTACCTCTTGTTATATTAAATACAGGGAAGTCCACGCGACTTAGCAGACTTCCCTATTCTAACACGTGCTCAGATGTTACTTTGGCATCCTCTTGTTTTGTGCCATTCTTGAATAGGGATACAATTGGTGACTCCATGGGCAGCGATCATTTGCCAATTATTTTGACAATAGACTCGCAAGTCCCTTATAACTATAATACTGTTCCACTGAATAGGTCATGCAACTATAAAAAATCAAATTGGGAATTATATTCGACGAAGGTGAATTTAACATTTCAAAATTTAGCTGTGGGGTGTGATCCCTTAGTACAGTATGAGAATTTTGTTGACGTTCTACAGAGCTCTGATGACGCTGCAGTACCAACCTCACACAGTGGAGGTCATAGGAGAGTTAAATGTTGTCCTTGGTGCACAGAGTCATGTTCTAAAGCGATCGCTCAAAAGAGGTTATCATTATATACTTTAAGACAAAATTTTAATCTGATAATCTATTAAAGCTACCGTCGTATGGCAGCTGCTACGTGGCGAGCTTTGTTACGTGTGAAACGTGATTCTTGGCGTTCATACTGCAAGTCTATTTCCCTCAATGTATTTCTGACACAGGTTTGGCGTAGGATCAAATGGTTCAAGGGTATTGTTAAAAAATGTCGGAATCCCTACTGTTGACTAGGAGGCATGGGCAGAGTCGTTCTCTTGTAGTGTGATACCCGATTCAGTTATGTGCGCCCTGTTGAAATTCCCCAATTTGGATGTTCCTGAGCTAGATAAGTGTTTTACCGGCAGTGAATTTATAGGGGCATTGAATCAAGTACGACACACTGCAGTTGGCCCGGATAATGTGTCTTGTTGTCTGATTCTCGGTGGGCATTGCTAGAGATATTTAATAATCTGTGGGGGGAGGAGGTAATACCACCCGTACGGAAAATTTCCTTTCTGGTTGCTATTTTAAAACGGGGTAAAAGCGTGAAATTAACACGTTCTTATCGGCCTATTGCACTCTCGTCCTGTTTTGGTAAAAAAAATCATGGAATACCTAGTGAAAGCCCGCTTGGAACGTTTTCTGGAAAGTAATGAACTCCTTAATCCTAAACAATTTTGGTTTATAAAGGGATGTTCTACACTTAATAGCCCCTCTTTATTATTTTCTGATATTCAAATTTCTCTGTCACAAAACTCATTTGTATCAGCTTTTTCCTCGATATACAGTGTGCGTCCGATAATGTCAATCATTCTGTGTTGTTTGATAAACATTTTCGTTTGGGGTGTTCTAACAAAATGTGTTATTGATTAAGTTATTTATTTCAGAATCGATAGTATATCGTAAAGGTAGGACACGTTAGATCGTCTTCTCAAACTCCATAAAGGGGCCTACCGTAAGGATCGGTACTAGGTCTTATATTATATGCAGTTTATTCAAACGATATTGATAGCTCTTTTCCGGTTGGAGTAATGACTTTACAGTATGCGGATGATGTGGTAATATACGTTTGGTCTTGTAGCTTGTCAGAGGAAATGTGTAAGATACAATCAGTGTTTCCTTTGCTTTCAAATTGGTTGGCATCCCACTCTTTAACTCCAAATGTCTCTAAATGTTGTGCAGTCATCATCACCTGACATGGAGTGCGAGATAACTTAATTATATTAGATTATAAAGGACGTAGAATTCAGGTACAGCCAACGGTGCGATTTTTAGGCATGACATTAGACATAAAGGGTTCTCAACTCCCTCATTTTTTAGAAATATCTGGACTATCTGACTGGTTTATAAATACTATGCAATCAGTTTTAGGTGCCTCTTGGAGCTCCCACCCATATACTATATTACAAATGTTCTGTGTACGGTCTTGATTAGAGTATGGGTGCTTTCTATATCACACTGCATCACGGTCTACACTAGCAAAGCTGAACAAGATCCAATATGTGGCAGTAAGACTGTGTTTGGGCGCTTTTCATACATTACAGACCAATAATACACTCCTTACTGAATTGGGGGAGCTTCCTTTATTTCTTAGGCGACGGCTGTTGGTGGAAAAGTTTTTTATTAAAGATTGTTCAACCTAGAGTTATTTGCGACGCAGACTTCGTATCCTTAAATATTATGTTCAGACTAAACAATATTGGTTAAACAAAACATGCCCAGCTCTGGCCTCTGGTGGATATCTTTTTGGGTTTTTGGGTTGCTGCGTCAACATATTTTTTATCTTCCTTAGCCTGTCCAGTGTATCACTGAGGAGCGTGATGCCCTTTGGGACGTGCCAGTGGTGTTATCTATTCCTGAATAAGGAGTAAAAAGAGCTACTCTTCCAATCAAGCAGAAGTTAAATGCAGTAAGGTATATGAAGGAAAGATAGAGTAGATACTTAATTATATTTACAGATAGTGCTAGGAGGTAAGAGGAGCCAGGCCTAATGGGTATGGCCTTTTACGCCAATCCAACACGTCAATATTTATAGCTGAAATATTTGCTATCCTGCAGGCATTAAAATATATTTTATCTTTACGTCCTCAGCCCGTAACGGTACTATGAGACTTCCACAGCGCTTTGGAGTCCATACGCGTTTTGTCGGGCCTCCATCACACCCATTAATAATTCAAATACTCGACGAATGCGCCTCTCTACGAGCTTGGGGCTACATTGGAGTACCAATGGATTCCTAGTAACGTGAGTATAGTGAGTAATGAGAGAAAAAATAGTTTGGCATCTAGAGTAAATTTACTTGCCATTGTACAGGAAATCCCGCTGCCATATAGTGTACCGTGGAGAGACTAGCCCTGCTCCGACTACAAATATTACTCACCCCAGTCAACGGACGTGCTGCAATTTCGTATTAGAACAATGATCACGCCACTAACGACCAGAATCAACAAATGAACTGAGTGTGGGAGTCGGCATCTAACTCAAGTTTTGGACTGAAATTATCCGTGAAAACGCGCATGCGCAAGAGGGTGCCCGAAGTGACTCCCACCACCCCCTTCTTTTGGAGGCGTGTCTGTCTCAACATCGCTGTGCGCAGGCGCCAGACTCAAGAAATGATGAACGCTTTATGATGTCATTCTCTCCTCCCCTTGTTTCCTCCACTGAACAAGATCGGATATAAGCGTGTGTGTTTCTATGGAGGGCACTCTTTGATGCCTGATAGATGTTAGGCATACTTGGGCGATATGTAGGCCCCTAGGACTAATTTAACGTAAGTCTGTCTAGAAATGTAGGAATTTATTCTTCAGACCATATTGTTGTAATATTCAGGTTAGGGTTCTAATCTTGGTGCAGATCTGCTATATTCGTGTAATTCTTGCCTTCAGACCATATTGTTGTAATATTCAGGTTAGGGTTCTAATCTTGGTGCAGATCTGCTATATTCGTGTAATTCTTGCCTTCAGACCATATTGTTGTAATATTCAGGTTAGGGTTCTAATCTTGGTGCAGATCTGCTATATTCGTGTAATTCTTGCCTTCAGACCATATTGTTGTAATATTCAGGTTAGGGTTCTAATCTTGGTGCAGATCTGCTATATTCGTGTAATTCTTGCCTTCAGACCATATTGTTGTAATATTCAGGTTAGGGTTCTAATCTTGGTGCAGATCTGCTATATTCGTGTAATTCTTGCCTTCAGACCATATTGTTGTAATATTCAGGTTAGGGTTCTAATCTTGGTGCAGATCTGCTATATTCGTGTAATTCTTGCCTTCAGACCATATTGTTGTAATATTCAGGTTAGGGTTCTAATCTTGGTGCAGATCTGCTATATTCGTGTAATTCTTGCCTTCAGACCATATTGTTGTAATATTCAGGTTAGGGTTCTAATCTTGGTGCAGATCTGCTATATTCGTGTAATTCTTGCCTTCAGACCATATTGTTGTAATATTCAGGTTAGGGTTCTAATCTTGGTGCAGATCTGCTATATTCGTGTAATTCTTGCCTTCAGACCATATTGTTGTAATATTCAGGTTAGGGTTCTAATCTTGGTGCAGATCTGCTATATTCGTGTAATTCTTGCCTTCAGACCATATTGTTGTAATATTCAGGTTAGGGTTCTAATCTTGGTGCAGATCTGCTATATTCGTGTAATTCTTGCCTTCAGACCATATTGTTGTAATATTCAGGTTAGGGTTCTAATCTTGGTGCAGATCTGCTATATTCGTGTAATTCTTGCCTTCAGACCATATTGTTGTAATATTCAGGTTAGGGTTCTAATCTTGGTGCAGATCTGCTATATTCGTGTAATTCTTGCCTTCAGACCATATTGTTGTAATATTCAGGTTAGGGTTCTAATCTTGGTGCAGATCTGCTATATTCGTGTAATTCTTGCCTTCAGACCATATTGTTGTAATATTCAGGTTAGGGTTCTAATCTCGGTGCAGATCTGCTATATGCTTGTAATATTTATGATAGGGAGGTAATCTTGGTATAATGTTTAGGGATTTATTTGTTACGAGTTTGTTTATTAATAGGAGAGTCGGGCTAGTGGAAAGTCAGATGGCTGTGATTCTTGGTTTTTGTAGTAACTATTTTGCGGGACTTAGTAAATATCTTTGGCTTGTTTGATGACTCTCAGGTAAAGATAAAGTGGTTTTTATGCTCGCAATTTCGTGAGACATTTGTAAATTAGCGAATTTATAATAATATGCAAACAACAATGATCCTTTTTATATGACTCTTTTACTTTTGGTTTAATTAGCCGTATGGATAAATCTAGCAACTATAGGGACCAAACAAAGTGCTTGTTGTGTCTAAGGATAACTAGCTAACTGTTACATGCTCATATTATGACTCATATTTCTAACTTTGTTTTATTTGTGACAGCAAATATGAGGTTAAGTTTAGTCATTGTTGACACGTTGATATTTTTATAGTCAGGGATGCAAAGCTTTTGTCACGCCTAGCTTAGTCTGGCGTTCGCTATTGCCACGTCGGTTGTATAGGGGATTTGACCATCCCTCCGGATGTTGTAAATTATGTGCAATATATTATTCTATATATATTTTCTCTTTAACTTCTTGTAAATAACCACATCAATAAATTAGCCGTTGGGCCATGATTGTTAACTGTCCTTCGTTCTTGTTTATATTTAATTGTATATATGAAATCTTCCCTTAGGCATAGTTGTTTTTATTCAGGTGAGACTAGGGAGATACTGGGCTTGCAGGGAATAATCAATAAAGATCCCTTGTGATTACCCTTCTATTTGAACTATTAGCGACTGGCTGCCTGTGATGGATGATTTGGGGCTTAGTTTGTACTAGTGAGGGACAAAGCCCGCAGCCGGTATGCTTCAATAGCGATTTTATACCGCGAGTAACACTCAGAATTCCGGTTGTATGGGGTGAATGATGGGAGACCAAGGCAAGGCAAAATGGTACTACGAAATGTGGGGTCTAAAATTAGCTACACCATGGTTATCGGGAGTTAAGGGCACCCGTAAGATTATTTGTACTTTAATCCGCCTTCGGCTCTGGCATGCCTACAAGAAAAACCGACTTTATTTGATGTGCAAGGTTCCGTATTCACATTCTGTGGTTTGCCACGTTCCTGAAACCCTAGAACATTTATTTATGACTTGCCCTGTACATCGATTGGCTCAGATAAATTACATTCTTAATTATATTCCAGACTTTTCTTTAGCTAATATGTTACACTCAGACAACGTTACTTTAAATAGGCGGCTGTTTAATTTCCTAATAAATGTAAATATGTTAGTGTAGGTACGAACAAATGTATTCTCGGTTATCTAGTAGACGAGATTCGCATTGAGTTAGGGCTAGGTTATGACGGGTCAGAATTGGATTTAACACATGGTAAAATCAAGAAAGTAGCATGGGAAGTGTTCCTGGCTGATTGAAGAAAATATCTTTAGTGCAATTGAAGAAAGAAAAAAGTACATAAATAGTAGCTTCAATAAATGATTTACCTATTCAAATTAAATTTATAGGTGCGTGGATTTTAACGTACTAAAGTTGGTCTGCCTTAATATACAGGCCCATAAGGCTCTACAGAGCTTTACGGCTGATCAACTAAAAGCGCTGGAAGTGAAGAGAAAATCAGTGATTTCTATAGTCTATACTATACTGGAGGGATATAAACACGCCCCTTGAAACGAACCAAATCTTGACGCTAAAGTCTGTCGTCTGCTTGCTAGCGAGGGGACAGATTTAACGGGAATTTTTTCCAAAGTTTTTGTGCAAAAAGTGTGTATGATGAAAAAAAGTATATTGAAAAAAATAGTAAAGTATTATACCTCACTTGACTGAAGATACATTTACATTAAAGGAAATACAATTCAGTTTTAAAGCTAATATTGTACAAATAAGAATAACATATTTTATATGCCTATTAAAATATGTAGCTAAAGCCCATGTTGTTTACATTTTGCCAAGACTATAATATATTTAAAATTTGTTATTAGCTTATATAATGGTTTCAGAAAAAAAATATATTTAAAGTTCAATACCGGTAATTAAAATGAAAAAAGGTAGCTTCAAACTTAATTACATTCATTTGCATAACAAACTTTGTGTAGTAGCGTTACATTCAAATTATCAATTAGGTTATAGACTTGTATGAAGTATTACTATATTGCAATATATTTAAAGTTGGCTCTTAATTTGTATATTGCTTTCAGAAACCATATTATATTTAATATTTGATAACTTTAGTGAAATAAGGTAGCCTAAAATTTAATTACATGTGTTTGAATAACAAACTTTGTGTAGTAGTTTTACATTCAAATTATAATTTGGGTTATAGGGCTTGTAGGAAGTATTACTATATTACAATATATTTAAAGTTGGCTTTCAGCTTGTATATTGCTTTCAGAAAACAAATTATATTTAATGTTCTATAACTATAATGAAATAAGGTCACTGAAAACCTGATTACTTTTAATCAAATGTCAAACTATGTGTAGAAGTCCTGCGTTCAAACGATCATTTATCTTCTAGGCTTGTAGGAAGTGTTACTATTTTAGCCTAAATCGACTTATTTAAAGAAGCAAGTCGTGAATGTTGAACTTAGTTATGCTCTTTAAACATTTTACTAACCAATTTATTTGGTTTAACTAATCATACATTGATATATCTCATATATTCATAAAAATGAGCGAATTATGTCGAAATGCCAAATTGCTTTGCATGTGTGTAGGAGAGAAAGAGATACCTGAAAGTCTCCTTTTCTTTTACACAATGATGAGCAGACGACAGTTTGGAAATTTTAGCAGCATATGTCCATCCAGTTATATTATAGAGATAAATGAATAAAATATTAAATGCACTCAGTGTTTACATTATTTATCTCTATATTATAACTGGACGGACATCTGTGGCTGAAATTTTCGAGCTGTCATCTGCATACAATTGTGTAGGAGAAAGGGAAATCTTCGGGTATTTCTTTCTCTCTTACACACATACAAGGCACTGTGGTATTTTGACATCGTTCACTAATTTGATTAAACAAATGAGATACATCAATGTGTGATTAGTTGTTAAGTGAAATAAATGTGTTAATAAAAGGTTTGAAGAACATAACAAAGTTGAAACACATGAGTTTTTCCTTTAAATAAGTTGATGTAGGCTAATTATGTACTATGATTTTTTTTAAAGGAAGCTCGTTTGTAAGGCTTTATCCCTTACCAGAATCCGAATCCTACAGTATATTAGGATTTAGGTAGGATAAATGACCGTCCAGAAGGGAATTTCAACTTCCATTCTAAATGGGCGTTTATCCTAACAAAATTCTAATATACAGTAGGATTCTGGTACGAAATAAAGTCTTCCAGATCGGAATTCCTACCAAAGGTTTAAAATTTTTAGCTAACTGGTTTCAATATATTTATCGAACTCTCAATATAATATGGTTACTGAGACCAATTTACAAGCTAATAGTCAACTTTAAATATATTGTAGTCTTGGCAGAATATAAATAACATGGATAATTACTACATATTTAAATATATTAAAGATTTTATTTGTATTTTACAGTTTTTATCTGTAAAACTGAATTGTATATATATTTTAATGTAAATGCTTTTTCAGCCAAGTGTGATATAATGCTTCACTATTTTCAAACAATTACACTTTTATTCATCAGAGACATGTTTTCGTACAAGAACATTGAAAGAAACCATTAAATCTGTCCCCTCACAATAAAACAGACGACAAACTTGAGCATCACGCTTTGGCCCTTTGCAAGGGGTGTGTTTATGTCAATCCAGTATAGTATAGAGATAATTGGTTTACATGGAAGTATATGTCCTACGTAAAGGAAAAGCAATGCGGCGAGTGACACGGCTGAATTCCAAGCGGTTGACGCGATTAGATATGATGCGTGGCATGACTAACAAATATTAATCCGAGCATTCAGACAAAAAGAGTATTTGTCTTTACAACTTCTAGCATATACAGGCAATGCTTATTGTGTATATTTTGGTTGGGTTGAACTACATCTAGCTTAGTGATTGAATCTTAGAATACGCTGAATTAGTGAAGTAAATAGTAGACGTGTGCTTTGGGATATGAAAAATAAACTGAAAAATGTGTAAGACCTCATCAGAGTTATACATTCATACAACGAATGTGTTTGGAACGGCGAGAATTATTATCCCCTTTTATTTATTTTTAGCCCAATGCGTTATTAGTTCGTAATATTCCATTTCCAAGTAGACAAAATTTGCTTGAAATATTTCTTTTTAGCTTTTTGTAAGTAAAGGTGTTAAAATTATAGGTGAGTGACACTGAAGTGCCATTGTGCTAGGTGAAAGTGGGATAGGAGAAGACGGAATGGTTTGAGTTGAGGAATGGCTTGAAACAAGTAAGTGCGCTCTCGCCATTATTTTTCGTGGTAGTAATGGATGTAATTATGTGAGAGGTGGTAAGAATAGTAGGGGAAGGAAATATAAAAGCAATGGTGTTTGCAAATTACCTGATGGAGGGAGTGGGGTTTACGATGAGCTATTTGTGCAGGAACAGTTGGATGTATGGAATAAGGTGGTAGGAAAATATGGAATGAAAAGAGTAACACGAGTAGAGTAACATTAGAAGGAGAACAACTGAAGTAAGTTGAAAGTTTCAAGCACTACCGTACCTGGGAAGTATGATAGAGGAAAGAGGAGAAAACGAAAGAGAAATTAGGGAAATGAAGAGGCAAGTGGAGGCCTTTTACAAAAGCGTTAGAAGTATGGTCTGGAGTATAGATGTGCTGCATAAGTGCAAAATAGTGATGTACAGGACGTACTATGTTCAAATATTGCAGTGTGGATCAGAAACCTGGGTGATGAAGGAAAGGAATAAAAGACAGGCATGCGAGATGAAATGTCTGAGGAGTAAACTAAGAGTGACAAAGATGGACAGGATTAGAAATGAAAATATGAGAGAGAGAGAGAATGAACGAGGAATCTCTGTAGGATAGGATAGAGAAGACGAGGTTGGGGTGATAGAGACATGTGAAGAGGGTGGAAGAGGGGAGGATACCAAGCAGTATGCTCAAAATGGAGGAGCTAGGCAGAAGGCCATGAGAGAAGACCCAGGGACAGGTGGCTTAAGGGAGTGCGGGGGAATGTGGTGAGGAGAGGAGTGGAATGGGCCAGCGCCGGATTGGAAGGACAGTAGTAAATAGAGAGGTTTATGCTATATATAAGACCCTGCCAGTGGCAGTAAACTGTGCATGATGATGATGATTCAAAATTGACCGTGTTCACGTTTCCTTAGCGACAGCAAAATGGTTACTGATTTTAACTCTTGTCACGTTCTTGTATTCGCCCACGCAGGACCATCACGTCATCAATTCGCTCGCTTCGCGCCAAGCTGCTCGCGTTTGATCGCTCACTTAGAACATGTCCTATAGTAAGAACGATATAGGAAGGACTGTGCCTGCCACTTACAACGTAACAACTAAAACTACTTGCGTACTTCATACGCCAAGTCACGTGATCTTTAGCTGTCACTCTTTTAATACCTATACATCTGTAGTAATGTAGTAAAAACGTTACAATGGCGATCGAACTCTCATTGCTAATTGAAGTGGTATTCAGCTGGAATTTTTTTAAAAATTGGGTTACCCATAGAAGATATTCAAAGTGCTCCGATATATATTATTTAGGAATGCTGTGTCAAGAAGTTATTTGAAATGGACTCTCACAGCAAAGTTTCGAAAACTAGATGCTTCTAGAAGCTATTTGAACCGGACCTCTGTGATGTATTTAGAAGCCTCTTGAGATTAGTTTTTAATGATAATTGGAGTTCAGTGCATCCTTCTCACACAAACAAGCTTATAATTCCTTAAATTTGTGTCCTAATTGAATGTCCTACTCTAACACAATTGTCTGTGGGATGTATAGCCAGTCCCTGTTGGTATTTGAAAGGACCTCATTTATACATGTTTGTCCTACTGTAACACTATTGTCTGTGTGATGTATAGCTATTCTCTGTTGGTATTTGAGAGGACTTCCAGACTACATGTTTGCAAGGGCGGATTCGGGGGGAGGGAGGTTAAAGGGTCAGTTGATCCCCCTGTGAAAGCTAGAAAATTAATAAAAAAAAAGTTCAAATTTTAGAAAGAAAATACGACACAAATAAATTATACAATTTTCTTTTTCTTTTTACGCGCAGCCATCTCTTAAGCCGGGTCCACACGTGCGTTATGTCCACCTTTATTCAATTTTCGATTTGACTCACGTAAGTGTGGAAAAAATATTCATGCTCATGATCGAATATTTGTCGTGCATAGCGAGTAACGAACATTGTTATGCATAGAGACGGTAGACTACCACACGTCAAATAAGACTAATAATTGCCTTAGAGCAGTTCATTCACGAATACAGAAGATAGAGTATGTGTGGACCGCAGGAGCGGCGGAACTGTGGGGGACTCTGCCCCCCTGGAAATTATTTGCCCATCCCTGGAATAAATTCCCCCCTTCAGATATATTTCAAATACCCTGATATTATCGGATATGAAGCTGAAAGATGACCTTAAATCACACTCCAAATGACTTTTAGATTCATTCTATTGTCAAAAATTTGCCGTAGAAGACCTCTTAAAATAACTACAATACTAGAGGCATTTAACTGACAGAAAAATTCAAGGGAGGAAAGCTCTAAATAGCTTCCAAGGTCATCCAAACTTCAAAAAATATTTAGGGAGGGACAACTCCAAATAGCTTCTAGATCCATGTCATTTTTAAGAATTTTCAGGTGAGGAACACCCCAAATAGCCTGGTTTCTAAAATGATTAAATTTTCAAAATTTTGTCAGTGGAAGACCACTTCAAAGATTATCTTCTAGAGGTATCTAATTATTGTAAAAAAATAAGGTAAGGATCACTCTATATAGCTTCGGGTGACATCCAAATTTCAAAATGGTGGCTTATAATTTATAAAGGAATCTAATTTTTTTTAAATCAAAGCAAAGACTACTCATAGCTTCTAGAGTAAACCATTTTTCAAAAAAATGTTGAAGGAAAGCCACTCCAAATAGTTTATAAAAAAACTATCTGATTTTAACAAATTCAAGAGGATGATCACGGTTTAAAACACGCATAAGATCAAATATGAATAAGAAACTATTAAATGGCTTTAAACAGAAATCTAACATTATAAGTAACTAGTTTTTTTTTATAATTGTGACCACCTATGAAAATGATCTAGATCCGCCCCTGCGTGTTTGTTCTTCTGTAACACTATTGTCTGTGTGATGTATAGCTATTCTCTGTTGGTATTTGAGAGGACCTCCAGACTACATGTTTGTCCTACTGTAACACTATTGTTTGTTTGATGTATAGCTATTCTCTGTTGGTATTTGAGAGGACCTCCAGACTACATGTCTGTCCTACTGTAACACTATTGTCTGTGTGATGTATAGCTATTCTCTGTTGGTATTTGAGAGGACCTCCAGACTACATGTTTGTCGTACTGTGACACTATTATCTGTGTGATGTGTAGCTATTCTCTGTTTGTATTTGAGAGGACCTCCAGACTACATGTTTGTTTTACTGTAACACTATTGTCTGTGTGATGTATAGCCAGTCCCTGTTGGTATTTGAAAGGACCTCATTTATACATGTTTTTCCTACTGTAACACTTTTGTATGTGTGATGTATAGCCAGTCCCTGTTGGTATTTGAGAGGACCTTCAAACTACATGTTTGTTTTACTGTAACACTATTGTATGTGTGATGTATAGCCAGTCCCTGTTGGTATTTGAGAGGACCTCCATACTACATGTTTTTTCTACTGTAACACTATTGTATGTGTGATGTATAGCCAGTCCCTGTTGGTATTTGAGAGGACCTCCAGACTACATGTTTGTTCTACTGTAACACTATTGTCTGTGTGATGTGTAGCTATTCTCAGTTGGTAATTGAGAGGACCTCCAGACTACATGTTTGTCCTACTGTAACACTATTGTTTGTTTGATGTATAGCTATTCTCTGTTGATATTTGAGAGGACCTCCAGACTACATGTATGTCCTACTGTAACACTATTGTCTGTGTGATGTATAGCTATTCTCTGTTGGTGAGAGGACCTCCAGACTACATGTATGTCCTACTGTAACACTATTGTTTGTTTGATGTATAGCTATTCTCTGTTGGTATTTGAGAGGACCTCCAGACTACATGTTTGTTCTACTGTAACACTATTGTATGTGTGATGTATAGCCAGTCCCTGTTGGTATTTGAGAGGACCTCCAGATTACATGTTTGTTCTACTGTAACACTATTGTATGTGTGATGTATAGCCAGTCCCTGTTGGTATTTGAGAGGACCTCCAGACTACATGTATGTCCTACTGTAACACTATTGTCTGTGTGATGTGTAGCTATTCTCTGTTGATATTTGAGAGGACCTCCAGATTTCATGTTTGTTCTACTGTAACACTATTGTCTGTGTGATGTGTAGCTATTCTCAGTTGGTAATTGAGAGGACCTCCAGACTACATGTCTGTCCTACTGTAACACTATTGTATGTGTGATGTGTAGCTATTATCTGTTGGTATTTGAGAGGACCTCCAGACTACATGTTTGTTCTACTGTAACACTATTGTTTGTGTGATGTGTAGCTATTCTCTGTTGATATTTGAGAGGACCTCCAGATTACATGTTTGTTCTACTGTAACACTATTGTCTGTGTGATGTGTAGCTAGTCTCTGTTGGTAATTGAGAGGACCTCCAGACTACATGTCTGTCCTACTGTAACACTATTATCTGTGTGATGTGTAGCTATTATCTGTTGGTATTTGAGAGGACCTCCAGACTACATGTCTGTCCTACTGTAACACTATTATCTGTGTGATGTGTAGCTATTATCTGTTGGTATTTGAAAGGACCTCATTTATACATGTCTGTCCTACTGTGACACTATTATCAATGTGATGTATAGCTATTCTCTGTTGGTATTTGAGAGGACCTCCAGACTACATGTTTGTTCTACTGTAACACTCTTGTCTGTTTGATAATGATAAAGATCCAGTCCCTGTTGCTCGTTTGGCCTGGGAGTGAGCGCTCATAGTGATGATTGTTGTAGCTACCAGCTGTTTCAATCAGTGTGTTGGGAGCTGCATGTGAGAACGGATCGTCCGCTCTGTTATTAGTGGTGTCACTGGTGTTTCTTATGATTGGTTGCGGTGGGGCGTTGTTTAGTGGACAGCTCCCTAGGCAAGGTGAATACATACTTTATTAGTCTATGAAGTGGTGTCGCCCTTGGAGGTGTACGATTGGTGTGGCCGCATAGCGCCCCGCAATTTGGTGGGCCCTGCGCTTGCTTAGGTGACAATGGGATTAAAAAAAAAATTTTGGGGTGGGAAATTTCTAATTGTGCGCTCGTATAGAAGGTTCTCTTTATAGGCATTCTCCGTTTTAACCTCACCGATTTGCATTTGTTTCTCTGCTGTGGATAAAATTATCTCAATATAACTTCTGAGCTCATCAATAAAAGTGATTTAATTCAAATTTGGCGCAGCTGTTATTTAAACATTTATACATATCAAGTTCTTTGGGGAAGAAAATTAAACGAAGGGTTGTAGAGAAAGCAACCCTTACATTTATAAGACCACGGCTTATAGCATTAATAACTATAACGTACATTTACCTTTTAGGGCATTTCCTGACACCCATAAGACTGAAAATTTATATGTTTGTGCAAATTACTGTAATAACATGAATTAAAAACTATGTTTTTAACAATATTTTTGGCGTGGAGAGAGGCTCAGCAGGTAACTTGGGGCTCAGCAAACGGTCTACCTGAGAAGCTCTTGTCTATGTGCTGATAGCCCTTTCCCTCTTCCTCTGACGAGTTTACACAGTCACTTTAATATTTGCGCCTTGAAAACATTAACTTGCTTTTTAATTTCACCTTTTCATTATTTCATATTCTAGATAGACATATGCCACCACGGATATTTTTAATCTACATCCTGCCAGGAAGATTCCTACAGGTCATTTTTGTAATCAAGACAAATAGGCTAAGTTGTAGAGGATTTATAAAAAAAATACGTTTACAAAAATACTACTTAAAGATAAAAATAATAATTTTGTGACATTGTATTTTTAGAATTATTTAAGAATTTATGCCTTTTGTTTCAATGTTATATCTTTAAAGCTCGCTGAGTAAAACGTAAATCCATTAATATTGGAAATCCTATCTATACCGGCCGTGACGTCACAGGTAGGCAACGTCCTTAGTATTTTTTTTTTAGCGAGAGAGTACTTTTATNTCCTTAGTATTTTTTTTTAGCGAGAGAGTACTTTTATAGTTCGGTTGCCTATGTGTGAGTCACAGTGTGTTGCCCAGGGTAAACCTATAGAGATTGTCTACACGTCATGCCCACAATGAGATGATGTGTTGATAGTGATTATGAAGGTGTGGGTGGAGCCAGTAATGATCTTAACTTAAGCCTAACTAACCAAACCCTGGTGGCCGTTGGGTTAATTCCCCTTTTGGGATAATTAGCCACGGTACTAGTCGGGAATAGAACCCGGGACCCCTAGTTTCGTAGCTAGGTGAACTGACCACTACACTATGTAGCCGGTTTCCCTTGTGGTGTGTCAGGGGGTCCGCAGAGGGAAAAAATAAATGTTCTGTGAAAGAGATAAAGAGTACAAGATTAATACGCCAAGTCCTCTTTGTCAACAATACTTTGCACCATAGGTAGTATTACTGTATATGTGAAATGTGCATAAGAAACCAAGTAAAATAAAAATGCTGTCTTTTACCGCTTAATAATCACGAACATTATATTAATATAATTTCTGTATTCGAAGAGGGGACAGGAAGGTTTTATTACTAATATATTAAGGTGAGTAGTCAGCATGCGCAACTAACTCTTATCAAGTAGTCCACTATTGAGTTGTTTTAAGCCGCGTACGGACAATGCGAGGCGGCGCGCTTCGCACGGCTTGAGACGTGCGTCACAAGATAGTTTTGATAGTCGCGCGCTCAATGCGAGCGATGAAATCATCACGCACAACGCACATCAGTAGATGACATGATTTCTACCGTCTGTAAGATCCCAAGAGTGATCTGACCCTTATTTTTTTTTCCAGTTCTTTTACAGGAATATTTTCTTCGACGGAAATTTCACGCCACGCATCTTATATTTTATTTTTATTATAATACTCCAAACTCTTCGGGTCCTAAAATAATCGATTACTCTTGTAAAGTTGAATTACTTGACGCATAACCTTGTTGTCGTCCATGATGCGTGCGAAGTGCGGAGCGAGGCAACGGCACACCCATCCAGTGTCCACACGAAACGTTCCGCTCGCACTGAGACACCTTTGAGCACGACAGGTTTACCGACAAGCACACGGCTCGTGACACGCGTGCGCTGCGCACGCCCCGCAGGTCAAGCCTGTCAGGTACGAGGCGTACGTAGTGAGCCGTGCGAAGCGCGCTGCCTCGCATTGTTCGTACGCGGCTTAAGAGAAGCTCCACTAGAGAGAGGCCTAAAGGGCTGACGTAGGAGGTGTTTCTCATATCATGTTGCCATACTTTGTAAATAGATGCTTAAATTGTAAATTATATAGATATAACTATTATTATTATTATTATTATTATTATTATTATTATTATTAGCACCGCGTCTTACTACCCGTTCGGGTTATACGCACTTACGCTAATGTGCAATGGTAGGGTGATTGTGAGATGAAATGGAGGACCTACAGTTTAACGTGGAATCCGAACCACGGTGGAGGCCTGGCATTCCTCACATTCACAAGTTGTGTTTAATACACACATCTTGTCAAAGGTGAAGGAAGGGTTTGGCAATCAGATAAATCTGTGCCCGGACCGAGGATTGAACCCCGGACCCCAGCACAGAAGTCTGACACCTTAACCCTAGACCACCAGGTCACCTATAGATATAACTGTTTAGTTATGAGTGAGGTTTGAAAGCTAGTCCAATATGTCAATGTGAAAGAAGTGTCTTACGTTTGTTTGGGCATGTTGAGAGGATGAGTGTGTATCTAGTGACGAAGCAAATATATTAAGGTAAAGTGTGTGGATCAAAAGGAAGGGGTATGCCTTGTAAGAGGTGGTTAAATATTGTAGACGAATGTGTGAAAAAGAGAAAAATTAAGAGTTTTAAGAATAAAGAGCATCTATGACACGGTGTGTGGATGTTGTTGAAGCGAAGGGAGTATGCAAGGATAGGAACGTGTGGAGAAAGTTAGTGAGGATGGATTAAATACAGAGTTGTTCATTTTAGCTATATGCACAGTTTATTGCCTACTCCGTAAGGGGACAGCGTGATTCGTTACGTATGTAGCTTTGATATTGATGGTGATAAAAATGACCCACACCAGCGGGAACAGGGACTAAGGCACTAGGTCTCTCTTGTGACGGTAAGGTCGAGGTTTGAATCTAATCCAGTTGTGCTAAGGGTGTTTTTCCCTAAATGATTTCCTGCTCTCCCTTATTGGTGGGCTCAGAGCGGAAGGGAGTGCTCGCAAGCGGGGTATTTGCCCCTCTAGAAAATTGTAAACAATTTTAATAAAATATTAAAACATATTAAGGATATACATGCGTGTTTGGGCTACATAAGTCGTAGCCCATTTGGTGGAAAGATTAGCTGGTACTTAAGTACCGTTGCCCAGGAGACGCCCGAAAGCACTTATTGTTCTGTGCATTCTTTCCATGGAGGCTCTTTCATGTCTCGATGAGATAAACTAAATTTTAAGATTATACTTCCGCCCTTAAAACATTAAAAATGCCCGTGGAGGTCCCAATTTGAAACAAGTAGAGAAGTATCGAATAAATTATATACCCTCCATACCCCGTTATCTTCCAACTATTCTTTTTTTTTTTGTTTCGCCACTTCATCTTACTCCGAAAAAAGCGGCTACATTTCCTCTAATATCTTCCTAATTCATCCCTACCCTATTAGTGTAGCTATGTGAAAGCCCGGGCGGGTAATAAGACACGGTGCACAAAATAACAATGAATTCAAACGTAAACCATGTCCGTAGGCTGAGTGCAGTGACGACTGTTGTGTTGGGAGAGTCATGCTGGCGACTGGCGGTGCGAGGATGCTGCTGCAGAGGAGTCTAGCATCTCCAGCGTCCCTGCTGGCAGAGCGCTTTGTCGGCGTCTTGTGTCCAGCCTGTTGTTGGCGCAGCAGAAGAGGTCTGCACTCCACCGCTACTGCGCAGGCGCGGCCCACCAGGTCAGAGACGGCTCCTAGGTCTCAGACGGCGTATTTACATTTCCTAACCCAGTGCAGTGCACCACGCAAGAACGATATGATTGACCCTAGGTCTTAGCGCGGCCTTCAAACAGCGGTCACTCACCAAGCGCAACAAAGGCACAAGTGTTACGGCACATATACTAGCTCGCAATTTAACCCTCGGCTTCGCTCGCATTGAAGTTAGGCAAATTACTTTTTTCCAGTGAAACATTTATACTAGCAAATACTCAATCTCAGACACGTACTATGAGGCGAGGATTTCTATCCATTAAGGTTAAAGAGAGAAAGCACATAAAATACATCTATGGTCACGCGGAATATTTAATATCTTGTGTAACTGGATACAAATATAGAACATACATCAAAACTAACCTAAATTAACCTAGTCTAAACTAACCTAAGCTGAGATCGCTGTATACAATGCATAATATAGGTATGTATAGTATATAATATAATATATTACTATAGTATTTGCACTAAGGATCTAAATATACACCATATGCATGTATAGTATTTACTATAATATAATTATATCTACAATTTAGATGTATGCGATGGATATACAGATTGTATATCTAATAACTATACATACTTTATATTGATATACTACTAACCGTTTAAGGCACTGTAACGTGACACAGCGCGTGGGAGGAGAAAGGTGGCGTAGGGGAAAGGGAGAGAGACAGCGCGGCGTAAGGACCAATCATATCGCTCTAAATGCGTGGTGCTCTGTACTGGGTTAGGAAATGTTAATACACTCTCAGACAAGGGTGTTTGTTATAGGTGTGAGTTTTTAATTATCTTTATTTCTAAATAGTTTGGTTTTCTATGTGTGTTTTATGTTACATTGTTTACCCCTCCACTACCAAGCAAATGCGGCTATATTTCCTCTACACTTTACCTTTCCTAAACCCTAACTAAAAAGGGTAGATATGCTGAAATCCCGAACGAATAGTAAAACACGGTGCAAAAAAAAGTTGGAAATCCATTTGTACTCGCTTGATTAACAAACTTTTGTTCTAAAATGAATATTGTTTGGAACCTTCCCCGATATTTGAATTATTATATAAAAATACTTTCAAATATATTTACATTTTAATTATTAGTAAAACCTTCATAAACTTCAATACATATTTTGAAGTTTCTACAACAATAAAAATATTATGAAAAGTACCCAACAATGATTAATTTCTGAACGAAAGTAATCAATCAACATCGTAAAAGAAGGATTCTCATTGTTATCAAATCAACTTTAGTCTTTATTGAAGTTTTATTTAAAAATATATAGAACCTGAATAAATATGAAAGAATGTGTTGTATAACAATCAACATAATAGAGAAGGGTCACAACAATGTTTTCTTATTAAAAAAAAGTTTGTTTATCTAGAGATCATAAATTGTTCCATAACAACAAAATATTAAAAGTAATTTAAAACTCGCTTGAACACGCTTACCGGCATTGTTGCAAAAAATATAATACATCATTTACCATACACTATTTTTAAAGACGAGAATTAAATATTATCGGGTATAGCCAAGACGAATTTCAACCACCTCGGGGGTAGGTGGGTGGGGTGGCGGTGGAGTGGGGGTGGGAGGTGAAAGAAAGTTGGTTTAAAATAATTCAGAATTTGCTCCGGGGGCCCGGCAACTAGTCTGTGTTAACCACAGCTTAAGCAATGATAAAAATTAATTCTGATAGTTTAAAAAAAAACTATTAGAAAGTGTAAAAGTTATTAATACGTATACATTGTGGAAATAACATTTTTGTTTATTTACATTTTTAGTTTTTAAACAGTTTCTTGGTGAAAGAACGTTCAACCAACCCGTATTTAAGTGTTTTTTTTCACTGAAAGTAGCTGAATTTTCTTTAAAACAGTAGCGTTTTGTCAGTAGTACGTGACTAACTGCTCATCCAACGGAATACACACTAGTATCCCAGTGACGGAAATGTTAGGGTTTGACTCTCGACCTTTTATTATGATTAAAAGAAATGTACACCCCCTCCTCCACGCATATACAGGTACACTTCCTTTTAATTTCCTCTTTTTCCTTTCTACTCCCGTTTCCCCTAAAAGGTAGTCTTACCTTTGTGTTTTTTCACCATTAAACAGTGCCATAGTGGAATAATGCAAGGTAAGTTTGTGACTATACTGAGTAAATAGAGGGTTCATCAGTACAACATTATACTGTTTATAGAGTGACGTTGAGATAAAATTATATAATTAGCTTATCTTTTCTTATGAAACGCTAACTTTGTTATTTTCTTGAAATTGAACTTTTTATTTTGCTCTCGTAGTATATTATTTATTTACTTTTAGAACCATTCCTGTTTCCAGGCTGTGGCCTGGGTCAGTTATTTATTCAAGCCATATATTTTCCACTACCGGCTTGCTAGGCCTGGCATAGCTTCATATGCCTTATAAGTTATAATCTAACTTAAGACTAGGACCGGCACAACATCCAGTCCCCGGCCGTTAATTCATCATTTTGAAAGTATAAACCTACATTTTAACGATAATTTTTTTGAAATTCCTAGAATCAAACCCAGGACCTTTTAGACCAAGAGATAGACCACATTTTATTTAACCCTGTTTACCGTAAACGGCGCTTGGTGCTTAAGATTACCCATAGCTTACAGTGTGCAGTAAAGTCATTACTAAGGAAACACAATGGTGGGGGTACTAATAATGTCGTCATCAATTTGGCCACCACGCCAAAATATAGCACCACATTTAAACCGTCCTAACTCCTCAACAGAGTGTCTTAGAACATTGATTTTTTAAAAATAATTTTGTAATGAAATGAATATTATTTTGTCTCATCTCAGTATTTTCCGTCAGTGTATCAGTTTTCCTGATATTCAGCCTGAAATGGAAATTTGATGATTTTTCTTTCAAGTAGTGAATATTTAAAGCCAAATAACTCTTAAATCATAAGTTAATGGAAGAATTTGCAGAAATAAAAATTATTTCCAAGACTAGGAGGATTTTTAAAATGCCATGAAACATAGGATTGACTTGATTTCTATAGAAATAATAAGTGATTTTCTATTGTAGGTCCATATCTTCAAGGGCTAGTAATGTGCCAGTCAAACTGTGTTGAAATTTGTGCTAATTTCTATTGTATGCATTTTAGGAGTTTAAAAAAAACTATTTCTTATACATATTTAATTTGTTTCGGGTCTGTTAGAAAAGAATTGAGAAGAATCAGTATGAAATTTCAGTCTGAAGAAAGGAGTGTATAATAATTACAGAGGTAGTATCTGGTAAAATTGTACAAATAAAGGACAGTTCATGGCGAAGAGTAAATTTAGCAGCAGCTACAAAATTAAGGACTCAAAAAAGAGTCAACGTTACAAAATACAGTTACAGTATACAGAAAATGACTTCAATGTTTTTTGCCTGCAGTAGACCAAACTATGCTCATTGGATGACTGTTTATCTTCTGAACCTGTTAAATATTGACTCTGTATGTCCTGGGGCAAAAGATACCCTTTCTCAGGGTGGTATGTCCATAAAACGCTCTGAGACACCTTTTTCTCGAGTCCCACTTGATATGAACCTTGAAAAAACAGTAAACGTAGAAGCAGCATCAAGACTTATCAGTATTACAGCGTTTGCCAACTAAGATTCATTAAGACCTGGCTGTATGAAAACTAGATCACTTAGGAGCATAATAGTAACACGTTTGTTGGAAGCCAGTGGCATATCCAGGAAACCAGACTCTAAACACGATCTTCAAGAGAGCCAGATCAGAAAAGGCAATATAGCTGTTGAGAGTGCAATATCTTCACTCAAGTGCTTTTCAGATCCTTTTGAAGAAATTGACAGAGAGATTCCTTTTAGGAAAATGTCCACAGGAAAAGCTGTGGATAAAAAAGTTAGTGAAGATCTCCTCAATGCTGTAGAACTGCCAATACCGATAAAAATTGTTAGAAACTTTTTTTCTATATGTGCGTATAAAACTATTCGTCGACCAGAAAAGACTTTGCGTCATAAAAAAAATGCACCCATGATCTGTTTGCAAGACTTCTTAATTTTGTCTCAGAACAGAAATGTAACATGGCGACTATTTTGGGCTATCTTCTTACCCCAGTGCCCCTGGCTTTTGAGCTAATGGCTGGCTTAATGAATAAAAAATTATGCATAATTTGGAAGAGTATCAAAAAGAAGCTATATCTAGTCCTGCTACTGTGAACACCATTCTATTTGATACCACGTTCATCCTGCACACAGTTCAATTTCCTGAGAATAATGAGGCTCTTGGAATTCTGGGATTAATCTGTACAGGAGAAGCCGAAGAAATTCACTTGGTATATAACGTTTATGGCGCTCCAACAATCAAGCATACTGAACGCGACATTCATAGTGCAAAAACATTTTCGAGTGAAATAAAGGGTCTGGACCTGAGCAGAAAGCAAAAACAAAATCCTTTGGAGGCTCTGAGAAGTAACTCATTCAAAACATCATTAACAAAGTTTTTATGCAAATAATGTTAAAAATATTGCCACTTGTTGCCACCACAATGAAGCAGGTAATAGGCTAATGTGGCATATTGCTCACATGATTCGAAATTATGAAGAGAAGAATGTTTTGGTGCGAACTAACGATTCGGATATTTTGGTGTTAATGAGGTATCACCTAAAGCACTTCAATAACTCACACTAATGGCTTAAACGCAGTGTCTCTTCAAACAACACTAGAAGATTTATTGATATTTCAAAAGTAGCTGCAGAAGAAAAAAATTAAATAGCCAGGCTTTCATGCTCTTACAGGATCTGACTTCACTGCTGCCTTTGTCATACAAGGTAAAATTAAGCCATTCGACATTCTCACAAAAATCTGTTTTGGTGAATGAAACATTGCTGAATGGTGTATAGAAGTTTGTGTACAGTATGTATGGACATCCTTCGTACGACTCATATTTCTGATACTGAGATTCAGAATTAAGATACAGCCTTTTTAAAAAGAAAACTTCTCCTCTGCAAATATGTAGCCCTTTGTGAAAACTCAGGTCTTCCTCCTGCATCAAAAGCAGCTTTGGAACAGAATTTGAAGTGGATCGATGATGTAGCCTGTATGTGGAAACATGATAAACTCAGTAACCCTCTGGAAGAAATTGACCCAATCTGTCATGGATGGATCTTAGAAAATGGGAAGTACCAAGCTAAATGGTATGAAGGACCTATGTCACCTGAATTTATCATTCCATCCGAAAACAAAGATACCTCTGCAAGTGAGGATGAAGTTGCTTTAAGTAGCAGTGACAGTAGCTCAGACTCTGATGATGAAGAATTATGAGTACCATAGATATTAAACAAGATAGCAAGAGTTAACTTTCTATATATTTTGTATGGTGCATATCTTCTAAGAATAAATCTATTTTAATGTTTATCATTACTTTTAAAATTCAGTAACTTAGCAGAAAAAGTTTTAGCTAGAGATTAAACTGAAAAAATTATTTAGATAATTATGTAAAGACATGAACAATAAAATATATTAAATTTTACCCAAAAAAATGTTTATTTATGACCCTAAGCTTATACTAAAACATTACAGAGGTCGGCTGCAACTCTCGGGCTACCACAGGAAGCTGTCTAAAGAGTCCTTGGCTTCAAGAGTTAAACTAACAATAACGGCCAGTCATTGACTCATAATCCATCCAAATCCTATATTTCATCCTCACAGTCAAAAAAAAAAAAGTTTATCGCTTAAAATTTTTCCGTTAACTTAACGGTTTAAGAGTTATTTGGCTTTAAATATTCACTACTATAGAGAAAAAACATCAAATTTTAGTTTCAAGCTAAATATCAGGAAAACCACTTCACTGACGCAAAATACTGAGATAAGACAAAGTAATTTTAATTTCATTACAAACTTTTTTTTAGAAAAAGCAATGTTTTACGAAGCTCTGTTGAGGAGCTAGGACGGTTTAAATATGGTGCTATATGTTGGTGCGGTGGCCATATTGAGGATGCCACACCAGTGGTTTTCCTTAAGAATGACCTTTCTGCACACTGTAGGTTATGTGTAATCTTAAGCACAAAACAAAGTTTAAGGTAAACCAGGGGTAAATAAAAGTGGTCTACTTAGCTCAGTAGACAGACACGCTTCCGACTGAGCTAAGGTGTCGGATTGTATTTTATTTATTGATAATACTAATTTAAACTTTTATTCGTAGTAGATTTTCCTTAATTTATTGTGTATATCAAAATATAAAAAATAAAACAAATAGGGACTGAAAATAACTCTTTGACACTGAAGCAGGCCAACTATTGTAGCAAGTGGTTTACCTACGGTTCAATTTCCAAAGGAAACCTTCTATGAAATGCAAACAGATCATTTGTGGCCAAATTCGATAACATTTTATCATTCTATTAGTGATATTTTTTATATTTATTGATAATATATTTCAGCTGCCGCTCAAATGACTTATGAACACGCGATAGTAAATCTAGTAATTTTTCTAGGCTGTTCCTTTGAAAGTTGGACTGCATGATATGAACCGGCTCGACCGCCATTATCTTTGTCTCTCTTTTTTTATTGTAAATGTTGAACCTCGTGCAAGTGTTGTGGCCTTGAAGGGGAATATACAAACAAATTAATATTCACAATATCAAGTCGCGACTGCGATAGATTCCCTCTACAAAACAGTTTTTTTTTGCTGACATATTAGAACTGCGCAATATAGAATGACAGGGTATTATTTGGTGTGGACCGCTATTGCATGAACGGTCAATAAATACAGTTCGGACACGGGAGACAGTTTAGAAAATTTAAACTTTTTCTTTTGTTTACAGTCAACATTCATAACGTCTTAATACTATACTATAACATTTCAGATGATGGTAATTAAAATAAAAAATGAAAATATTTAATCAAAGTAAAAATAATATTAAAAACCTAGGATGTAGCATAATACAACCCGTCTTAGAATACAAGATGACGTGTCAAGCAATCAATGTAAATCGAAGTTGAAAATTGTTTCATGTCCAAATAAAATTGAAATTGTATGGTGTTCATTGACCATTCATTTTAGTATAAAAAGGGAAAGTGAGAAACTTAATTAGTTGTAAAGATTGTGTTTATATTAGGTCCATGTGAATGATATCAATTTCCACTGCAATAAAGTATCGTTATCTGTAGTATTATATACCCTTATTTTGGTAGGAAGAACAGTATATTGAAGTTACTGAAAGCTACTAAAACAATTTTAATATATTCATACATCAAGTCATGTTATTTTCAGCTGTCACCCTTGATAAATATTACCAATAGCTATTAAAAATAACACAAATAATAAAGTAGAATGTTAACAATGTTGACCATAAAAAAATATGTTTGAATTTTCTAAATTTGACCTCGGTGGTTTTGGGGTAAAGTGCTAGCCTCAGGATCCGATGATCGCGGGTTCAAACCCAGCTGGAGTCAACGAATTTTTCTAGAGCGATAAAAAATATCGGTATCACAACTTCCTTCGGAGGAGAAGTAAAGCTGTCGGTACCATGTTGATTGCGGAGTGTAAAAAAAAAAACCTGGAAGGTTTGTGAAAATACCTTTACCGGCAAAATCGGTAGGCCCTTTCATCTACATAAATGCATATAGCTCAGAAAATATTGGTATTATAAAAATATATTTTAAAAATTACTGCAACTTTACAATTATATCCCAAATATTTGAGGATATGTTCAAAATTGGGAATTTTCCCTAGTGTAAAGTAACCTAAAAGTAATTTCCATATGCTAATGAGATGCAACATTTTGTTGTAATATCAAACAATGCATGGATACGAAATTTAATCAAAATCGTTTGAGCGGATTTAGAGAAAATCAATTTTTGCTCTTTTTGCCCTTCGGTAAACTACACTTAATTTTAGGTTTGGATGTATAATTCAATAAATTCCTTTGGGGGACGCTATGAAAACTTTAGATACCAAGTTTCAGCCTGATCGATAAAATGGTTTTGGCTCCAGGCTGAAATGCAGACGGCATCGTGAAAACCAATTTTTCTTTTTCAGGGGGGGTTATGAAATCTCAACATTTATCAAAATTTCAGTTTTTTTTTAAATGTTCAGATACTTTTCTTTCTGCGAAGGGTCAAAAGAGAAAGTAAAAAGGTAAACTTATATTAGTTTGAAAGTAAGCTCACGCTTGTACGGTACAATTAATTTTACGATCCGTTCACTCTGAAAGGTTGCAAGCTTATCTCGATGGGCTTACGCTGTGATGCAACTTATAGGATAGAGCCATATTGTAATCGGTCAAGGTAAGGCTTCTATATTTCAGGGTCGATGAAGTGTACATGAATAGCGAAGCTTAGAAGATGGAAATGATATTTAGGTTACAGATGCAACTGCATCAAGTATCTTAGCCAGGGATTCCGGGTTCGTTTCTCATGTCCAGTTATTATTTTTAAATTTACTAATGTTATATTAGTGTTCTTACACTAAAGTTTAAGAAGAATATTAAAAGTTCTTTATATTAAATTATGAGTCATTCCATGTAAACTTGTCCAATATTCAGAGGAAATGTAACCCAACATTAGATTTTGTTAAAATTTGTCACATAATATTTTTTAATGGTTTTGTGATTATATTTTAATTTTTAATACAATCTAACAAATATTTATCAAGTTATGGAAGCCCAAATATCACAGTGTGCAAAGTTGACAGCATTACATAAAAATTTTATATCTCTAGATATATCAATCTTTTTTTTAATCTTCTCTTTAAAGATAATACAGTGTTTTGAATAATTGAATAATAAATTGGATTGTGAATTTGTGCAAAGTATTATTTCATTTAAAATAAGAATTTACGGCAAATCTCCAATTAAAGATATGATTAATATAAATTACTGATATCAAAGAAAGCAAAGGTGAAACACGGGTTGGAGAAATATTGTATATTAAAAATTAAAAAGATGGGCTTGTTTCATTACTTCAGTTATAGGTTACAAAATCCACTAAGAGTAATCACTCAAACCAAATAAAAGTGTTTGGTTGTTATTGTTTTTGTCTTTCTGTAATATAAATTATGTAGCTACAAAATTCGTCGCATCCTGAGACGGTAGACATAAAAGGTGCAAATAATCTTTATAGTAAAGAAACTACAGGATGTTAAAACCAAACACATTTAGTTGGTTTGAGTGATTAGGCTTAGTGAAATTTGTAGCTTATTAGTAGCTACTGAAAAAATAAAACCAGCCCATCATTTAATACATATATATTTCACTAACGCCCAAAATTATTCAAAGCAAAATATATTTATTCAAGGTTAAATTTATTTTACATCCATTACAGTTTCCAGTCTGTGGCCTGGATATTTTATTAAAACCATATATTTTCAACTGCGGGCTTGCTAGGCCTGTCGTAGCTTTACAAGCTCAGGGTTAAATCCTAGTTTTTAATTAATACATGATTATAAATTTCCATTTTTTAAAAGTTATCCGAGCAATTTAATTTTGCCTGTATACATAACATATATTTACATTTAAAATTGATTGATATATTAAATACTTTGCCTACTAGGAGATTTCGAAGCGGTTTACGTCTTAACCTGAAGCAACCTAAGCAGTCTAAGCACCATCACACTTATACAACAATATACACAATAGAAAGAGAGGGAAGAAAATGAGTAGGTAACCCTGAGAGGGTGCTTTTATATGTACTGATAACCCTTTCCCTCTTCCTCTGACGAGTTTACACAGTCACTATACTATTTGTACCTTGAAAACATTGACTTGATTTTTAAAATTACATTTTTCGTGTTTTCTTTTCTAGATAGACATATGCTACCATGGACTTTTTTTAATCTACATCCTGGCAGGAAGACTCCAACAGGACATTTTTGTGATCAATCCAAATAGCCTAAGTTGTAGAGGAGTTACAAAAAACTAGATAAAAATAATAATTTTGTGATACTGTAGGACTATTTCTAGAATTATTTAAGAATTTATATTTTTTGTTTCAACGTTATAGGTACCTTTAAAACTCGCTTAGTAAAACGTAAATTCACTAACATGAGAAATATTGACCTTCAGTGACGTCACAGGTAGACAACATCCTTCATTTTTTTTAGGTATTTAACGTGCACTTTTTGGACTAACTGATTTATATAAGCACACGATAATGTCTTTGAGCTAGATCGAAAGGGCCTACTAATCTTGCCGGGAAAGGTATTTTCACATACCTTCAAAGTTTCTTTCACATTCCACAATCGACATGGGACAGACGGCTTTACTTACCTTTGAAAGAAGTTGTGCTACGGATTTTTATCGCTTAAGAAACATCTGTTGAGCACAGTTGGTTTTGAACCCACGAACAACGGGCTCTGAGGTGAGCACTTTACCCCAAGACTACCGAGGTCAACAACGTCCTTAATGGGTCACCTAATTACACCGAAGAATTACCTATTTTAATATCTATCCGGGTACAGAAGCTAAATTTTATTTTACTATGGAAAAAAACCATTGGTATGGCGTGCGTGCCTAGCAACATTTTGTGTGAAACAAGAAATATATTCTTGCTGCGGAGCCATAAACTATTATTTTAATTTATTTAAATCAAATTCCTCAAGGTTTTGATTTGAACTTCACGAAGCGTCAAAGTTGTTTGGCGACTGCTTGCAAAGGTTGTATTAGACAAGCTCATTTGTTATGTTTTAGTCATATCTGAAAGTGATAACGTGGTACTGTTAACTGGCAGGTAAAAAATAATCAAAGGCTGTACAAATCTAAAAAAAAAAAATTAGTTTTTCTATAACCCACGTCTTAATATCTGTCCGGCTAGGTTAGCCGCGTGTTCACTGAGCATGTCTAAGGGAGGAAGAATTAAGTACATGTGTACCCACATTTGCGTGGTGGGAGAGTGGTAAACAGTTTAGGAGAAAACCACCTCATTACACTCGTCCGAGATTCGAACACCGATCTTCTAGTCACCTGAAAAACAAACAAGACGAGTTTGGCGATTTTAAATGAGTGTCCATCGGTGCGAGATTTTATGATTAATTTATATATTTTAACTCTCATTGATTTCAGTTTCATTGAGCCCACATTTTTGGGCATGTCGGTAAAGGAGTGATATAATTTGCCTATGAAAGAGAGGTTGGGATTCAAATCCCGGACATAGTTTTCAACTTTCCCACAATGAAAATTAGTGTACATTTCTTATCTACCTTATACACTGATACCTGGAAGGGTAGCAAGACACGACACACACACACACACACACACACACTTGCGTTACGAGGCGTAACAACTTCTATTTGGAAAGTGTCTGCCTAGTGAAAGTTTTTGTGTAATTTCTTAATAATAATCTAATCTAATAAAAACTAAGTTTATTTGTTTTCATGGAGTTTGGCTGACGTGACTGATTGAGTCACTGATTGACCTTGTAGTGGGGTGGGAAAGGGACGCATAAATAATGTTAGCGTCTGCTTAGAGAAAACACACTGATCATTGACCCGGGAGGTCAGGGCTCAACCTCTGACTTTGGAGATTAGGGCTCAGTTTCTAACCCGGGAGGCCAAGGTTATTTCTATTATCCAGGAGGTAAGGGATCAAGCTCTGTTTCTGGAGGTCAGGGCTCAATCTTTGACCTTGGAGGTTAGGGCTCAGTTTCTAACCTGGGAGGCCAAGGTTATTTTTATGATCCAGGAGGTAAAGGCTCAATCTCTGTCTCTGGAGGTCAGGGATCAATCTTTGACCCTGGAGGATAGGGCTTAGTTTCTAACCTGGGAGGCCAAGGTTATTTCTATGATCCAGGAGGTAAGGGATCAATCTCTGTCTCTGGAGGTCAGGGCTAAATCTTTGACCCTGGAGGTTAGGGCTCAATTTCTAACTTGGCAGGCCAAGGTTATTTCTATTATCCAGGAGGTAAGAGCTCAATCTTTGACCCTGGAGGTTAGGGCTCAATTTCTAACTCGGGAAGCCAAGGTTAGTTCTATGATCCAGGAGGTAAGGGCTCAATCTCTGACCCTGTTGCTTAGGGCTAAATCTATGACACTGGAGATCAGGGCTCAATCTCTGACTTTGGAGGTCAGGGCTCAATTATGGTTATAATTATAAATAATGAAATTTGATTACCCAATATAAAATCTAAAATTAAATCCTTGCTGTGTGCTTGTCGCTGTTACATGACAAGGAGTATTACACAGGTAGTACTTTAGTGCATTTTTATAAAAACTAACAGCCAAATATTTAGAAATTATCCAAAATAATTCTAAGATTTGTTGTGTTAAATAACTACACGAAGAACATGTTCATTTACTTGTAATTGGTTTATTATATATACTTTCTTGCGTTGAAAGTGTTGAGTATAAAATTTTCGAATTACTAGGAAATTAAGCATTTTTTTGTAGTAGGGGGCCTATTTACATTAAATGTAAAAAATATTGTTGGTATTTAATTTTTGTTGACATAAAATGGGGCTCTGGTGAAATTACGATGGACCTAGCAAGCCAGTAGGGGATGCCAAATTGCTTTCAAAATAGGAACATGGATCCTCGGAAAGGACAGACATAATGGACACCGGTCCAGGAAAGGAAATGGACTACGAATTGGTACAATAAATGTAAGTACATTGACGGGAAAAGTTGAAGAGTTAGTGAATCTAATGGAGAGAAGAAAGCTTGGCCTACTGGGACTGGAGGAAACTAAATAGAAGGGAGAAGAGAAGAAGGATCTGAGAAAAGGATTAAGCTATATTGGATTGTAAATGAGGAAGGAAGAAGGAACGGAGTGGGAGTAGGGGTGAAGGAAGGGCTAAGGGAAGAGGTGAAGGGAATAAATGATAGACTTATGAAGGTGAAAATTGGATTGAAGGATAGGACATTGGAGGTGGTGCAGGTGGACTATCCAGCGAACGAGAAGGAGTTTGCAGAAGACCTGCAGAAGACACTGAGAGGGCAGAGTCAAATAGTCATGGGTGACTTTAATGTTCATGTTGGGATGGATAGGCAAGGGTATGAAGAAGTACTAGGAGTAGATGGCTGGGGGACTAGGAATAAGGAGGGTGAGGAGCTGATATAATTGTGCAAGGAGAATGGATTTCTGATAGGAAATACGTGGTTTAAGAAGAGTAAGAGTCATAAGGTAACATGGTACAGCGCTGATTGGTCAAGGAAGTCGGTAGTGGACTACATACTTGTATATATGCTAATGAGTAAGGATACAATATATGTAAAGGTAATTTCACATGAAGCCCTAGACAGTTACCACCAGTTGCTGGTAGCAGCCCTGACAGAAAGGAAGGAAAGGAGAATAGCAGAAAATCAGGAGAGGATGTTAAAGATATGGAAGTTGAAAGAGGAAGTACTTAGAACAGAGTTTCAGAGAAGAATTTGGAGCAGCCTTCCAAGGGATGAAATCAAAACAATGAAGAAAAATAGGGAAGACTCTAGACGGTATTGGTGGACGCAGCAGAGGAGGTGTGTGAATGGACAAGTGGGAAGAGAAGATGGAAGTAAACACCATGGTGGAATGCTAGAACAAGAAAATCAGTGACCAAGAAGAACAGAGCCTGAGTGAGTGGTTCAGAGAGAGGACAACAGAAGTGAAGGAAGACTATAAGGCAAAAAATAAAGAATCAAGAAGGGTAGTGGAGGAAGAGAAAAGAAGTTGGATGAAGATGTGGATAATGGAGGAGGACAGTATGAGTAGTAAGAAAATGCTTTATGGAATGGCCAGGAGGAAGAGAATAAATAGATAAGAACAGATTGGAATGATAGACAAGAATGGGAATGTGGTGGTGGAAAAGGAGGAATGATAGACAAGAATGGGAATGTGGTGGTGGAAAAGGAGGACTTAAGGAAATTGTGGATAGAGTACTTTGATGACCTGCTAGAATCTAACGCGACCACGGAGGATGAGGGAGAGGACGAAGTGAGCACTAGCCAGGAAAGTATGAGTGACCTAATCTGGAGAGAGTTGGAAATGGTAATGAAAAGTATGAAATTTGGAAAGGCACCAGGAGGGGATAAAGTAAATGTGGAAATGCTGAGAGCAGCAGGAGAGGGAGGACTACAGTGACTGTATGGAGTAATACGAGCAATATGGAACAAAGGGAAGGTCCCAGAAGACTGGAAGAGGTGAATAGTAGTACTTAACTTCAAGAAAGGAAACAGGAAGAATTGTGGGAACTATAGGAGAGTTACCTTGATGAGCCACTGTACAAAGGTGTTCGAAAAATTATTGGAGAAAAGAATTAAAGGAATAGTAGGAGGAGGATTGAAAGAGGAGCAATATGTCTTCAGACCAGGAAGGTCGACAGTGGATATTATTTTTGCTGTGAGACCGCTGCAAGAGCGACACTATAAGTTCGGAAACTACTTGCTTATGGTCTTCTTGGATGTTGAAAAAACCTATTACAGCGTGTGCAGAAGAAGGGTATGGAAAGCGCTGGAGAATAAAGGAGTGCAGGATGATACTGTAAATAAAGTGAGGAATATGTACAACGGTAATGTGAATTGTGTGAAAGTGGGAGAGGAGAATACAGATTGGTTTGAGTTATAAAGTGTCTGAAATAATGTAGTGCGCTCTCATCACCACTGTTCAAAGAAGTTCAGGAGCAGCTGGAAGTTTGGGAAGGATTGGTGGAGTGGTATGGACTGAGGTTTAATGTAGGCCTAAGGAAGAGTGAGATGATAATCACGACAAGGAAGAAGGACAGGTATACAACTGGCGTATAATACTGCCTTTACTTTTTCAGTATCGAATGAGGTTTAATGTAAGGAAGAGTGAGATGGTGAACACGGCAAGGAAGAAGGACAAGTATAGGCCTACAACTGGTGTGACAGTGAGAGAGGAGCAAATGAATATAGTAAAGAGTTTCAGGTATATGGACAGTATTGTAGAGGAGAGTGGAAGGAACAAGAGAGAAATAAGTGAGAGAGGAAGGCAAGAAGAGGCATTTTTCAAAAGTGTGAGGAGCCTGATTTGGAGCAGGGATATGCCAGACAAGTGCAAGGGAGTGATCTACAATGTCCATTACCTACCAATATTGACATAAGCTGCAGAAACATGGGTAATGAAGGAACAGGATAGAAGCAGAATGTAGGCGAGTGAAATGAGATTTCTGAGAAGTAAGATCGGTGTGACAAAATTTGACAAGAATAGAAATGAGAGAGTAAGAGGAATATTACAGGAAGAGCCCGTCCAAGACAGGAGAGAGAAGACACGACTAAGGTGGTATGGACATGTGAGAAGAATGGAGACGGAAAGGATGTCCAGGAGGATGTTGGATGAAGGAGGCCGAGAGGAATATTAAGGGACAGATGGATGAAGGGAGTAAAGAGGAGTGGGGAGGAAAGAGGAGAAGACTGGGCCAAGATGGAGAGAGATAGTTGTTAGGAGGAAAGAAGGCGTTGGAGAGGTTTATGTTCCAAACAAACCCAACTAGTGGCTGGAAGCTGATCATGATGATGATGATGATGATGGTAATATATTATACTTGTCATGATTTCTTGCTATCAATTAGTTTTATTTGTAAAGTATTTCATGTATAAGATTGAAATAAAGCCGCAGCCGTAATTTTATCTGATACTTGTTAATAAGTGCATATAATTTTTTTAGGTTGTGCTGGGTTGGTTATTAATTTTCTTTTAATATGAATAACTTTGTTCATGTGAAGACATTTTGAAATCACTTATTTTGTATTTGTAAAATATTTTGCATAAATTTGATATCAGCAACATAATGTCCATTGTAGATATTTTTTTTTTATAAATTCAATTTTTATGTTGTATATTTTTGGCAGGGGTTTCTATGAACTATGAATTTTTAGTTACTTTTGTTTGGGATGGTATATATAGCGAGTGTACTTGTCAAACCTTTTACATTACGTTTCTAGGGAGATTAAAATTTTATAATGTTACTTTCAAAATAAAAATAAACAATAATAACACAAAATCTTGAATATCTTCATCTATTATAATTAACTTTATAAACAATTGCTTTTTTTACTTCAAATTTCCAAAACTTTTTAAAAACTGGTATTTTAATCCCTTCAAAAGTGCCGCCAAAACATTATAATTCGAAAATGTGACATGAATACCCCAGGTCTCCCTCTTTCAGATGAGCCCCTACCACACCCGCACTTCCGAAGAACTCCAGGAGGCCATGGCAGTATTTGAGTGTTTCTCCAATATAGATTAAATATCCAAGCTATTATATGACACATGGACACGAGAATCGAGCCCGGGACACGGACCCTGGTTGTGGGACGAATCCCGGATAGCTCAGTGGCTAGAACATTGGCGTACTAAGCCATAAGTCCCGGGTTCGATTTTCGTGTCCAATTTAAATAATATTTCTCCAATTAGTCTGAATCACTTCCCCGAAGTTCTCGCGTGACCTCGATTCCCTCGCGGAGGATTAGTTCAACGACTTGTTTCTCACGTGTGATGTCTTCTGGTGATGCAAAACAAATTGATCTAGCTCTTAGTGTCTTTAGTTTGCACGTTGCTGTAGCGTGAACGACAGTTCAAGTCGGAGCTATCGCTTTCTAAAAAAATTGGTATTTATGGCTGCTGTGTAAACTTGCCGGCTGGAGGTAAACATCACCATGGGAGTTGATAACGTGAGTGGCAGTCGCTGTTTACACAGGGTGTGAGGGAATGGTGTTGTGTTCTAGAAAAAATCTACCGGCAGATGCCTTGTGTCTATCGATTTAGTTGCATTGATACTCGCACCGATGGCTGTGTGGACAAGGTCATCAACTTGTCTTATTTTATTTGCCGGTGACTTTTGTTGACTACGGTACCTCTTTTCTTTTGCACCTTTTATGTTAGTCATTCTCGCTTAGCCTTAAAAATCAAAAAACAGGAAAATATATTATATTATAATATATATTATATTCGCAAAGATAATTGTTAATAAAAACAATGCACAGTAAGAGCTATGACCAATTAAAAAAAGTTAGTAATCTAGCTGGCATTATTTTAGTTTTTTAATCTCGAGATTAAGACAATAGCGTCTAGTATCAACCTCAAATAAGGTCACCCCATTACATTAACAAGTTGTTTATTAAGAGGAGACCGTATTGTTTGTTAAGTTCACTTCATTGTTTATTCAATAAGATAATTCGACTGTAAACAAAATTTCTACCAACATAGTACAAAGTCGTGGTGTATTGGAAAGTCCCCCGTGACTAAGAGGTCATATAGTGTAAATTAATAAGTCTTAGTATCCCTGGTTCGATTCTAGGAGGAATTAACGAAGCTATTTTCATTTTGTATATATCAGCTTATATTTCTTTCCAATCACTATATACCCGCTTCGGTGGCCTAATGGTTTAAGGATCTACTCTTTCAATATACTAGACTCTCGAAGATGGGGAGATCGGGGTTCAGTCCCAGTCGGGAGTACTAAAGGTGGTTTTACCTAAATGGTCTCCCACTCTTCCTCCACACAAATGCTGATACACTTACACTAAATTAAACCTTCCTAATCCCTAACACATCAGTGTAATTAGTACACAGGCGTATAACTCGAACGGGTAGTAAGACGCGGTGCTATAAAATAAATGGCCAGATGTATATAGTACGATTCCGGTATGAAGAACCCTTAATAAAAATACAAAGATGTTTGTTTGAGGTCAATATTAACAATAATATGTTTCTATGTTACTCTTGCTATGCTATAAGTCTTGATAATAGGCCTATGTATCAAAAGTGTCTCGTGAAGATCACATGACTTGACGTCTTACTATATTAAAGTGGTTTTAGGGCAGTATTTTTTGCAGTTTTTATATTAAAATATTACTTTGATCAAAATAATTCAAATATTTCTCTAGTTAAAACATAGAATTTGATTTTCTTCATATGCGGAACACAAAAGTTCTTGAATATCTTTCAAAAGTGTCTTGGAATTTAATGACAACTTTTTCTTGAAAACATTTTTTTCTTCATTTAAATAGTTTCTCATCTAATGCCGCTATGCTCATGACAAGGGAGCGGATTTTGCCTATTTGCCTTTTCTTTGATCGTAAAGCATAGACAGGTGAGGCATAATATATGCAGTTCATATTATTACGAATAAAATATATTTATTTTATAGTGCATATAATTGCCTATCTTTTGTTTTTACCTATTTTTATGAATATGAGCTTATTTCGGCTTTGTGCTCACTCTCTTTTTATTCTCCCTAAGATAGGAATTTTCTTCCGAAACAGAATGCCATTGAAGGAGAAACGGTTAATTTTGGAAATTGCAAATTTTAAATGTTGTCCCTTGACATCGTGATTTGTGAGAAGTAAAACAAAATTTTTCAAATTATAAAAACATTTTATCTGACAGTAGAACCAATTTGACCACTGAACATCTGAAAAAAGTATCTAGTGATTAAATCAGAAATGTGAATTTCCTGCAAGCCCGCTTCGGTGGCCTAATCTTCTAAGGCGTAGCTCTCGCAATAGATTAGACTGCCGAGGATGGGTAGATCGTGGTTTGAATCCCAGCCGGGTGTACTGAGGGTGTTTCCCCCCCCCTCGAAATGGTTTTACACTCTCCCTCCACGCAAATGTGGCTAAACTACCTCTAGTTTCAACCTTACTCATTCCTCACAGACTAGTGTAATTAAAAGTCCACAATTATGCGTACAATCCGATCGGGTAGTCTTGCAATGTTAAAAAAAATTGTGTAGGTAATAACTTCAAGTACAATCAATTTTACGTTACCTATTGTGTGCCTGTTTTCTCTTAAGTGCCTATTAGGGTGCCTAAATCCTATATTGTGATGACTAAGAATCCGCTCCCTAATCATGACAGATATTCAAGAATTGTTGAGTTCACCATTTGAATAGTGTTTTTTTGATTGGTACGCTAAGCAATAAAGTTATAAACGACTTATCCCAAGAGTAGGGTGTTAGGAGAGTAACTAAGAGAAGTGCACCCACATTATAGGGAATAGGGAATGGGAAGACTCAGTAATAAATCATATTTCGGAATAAATCCTCAGTGTCTTTAGATGATATTCAAACCTCAACCTCTGCGTTATCGGAAGTAAAAATATAATGTGAGATTGATGCCTTGAACTATGTGACTATGGGTTCGGGTCTAAATATTGAAACTGTATGTATAATGTAAGAGTTTGCTCTTCCTTGGAATGATTCAAAACTACTTTCCAAATTTCAACATTTCAACTGGGGTTTTCATTTATTTTTTAGAAGGTAATTTTTTGCTTGAATAGATTTAAGACACTTCTTCTAAATTCAACCTTCTCCTCATCCCTTTATCCATATCACATTAGCGTGAATAGTACATACTATGCGTTTAACCTGAACAGGTAGTAAGACACAATGCTAAAATAATCTAAGTAAATATGGTGATATTTTCTGTTTTTCATAATTCATGCATCCATATAATTTATGACTCAGGGTAATTAATATTATTTTTTCCTATTACGCACATTAGGTGATATAATGCATTAAATACTCCCCAAACCTATTTTCATAACGTGTAAGCTAACGTCGAATTGAACAAGTGTAGAAAATTTATACATTGAAGGAACCATTTCAACATTTATTTCACAGTTTATCTTATGATATCGTATAGTGCTGTGTAATGTTACGAAGATACTGAGTAAGCTGTATGATGACGTCATTTTAAATCATACGATACACGGGTATCAAGATTGAAAAACTCTCTGGTTAAAAATACACAATTCCTCTCACTTTTTATCGACACAGGGTGATCCGTTGATGAAAGTTACCCGGTTTGAAAATACTTGCAGGCAAATGTTCATTCTTTTTTCTTCATTTATTCGAGGTAACTAACACGCAGTTTCTGAACCGATTGATTATATCAGCACACAACTTATAAGATAACTTAAATCTAGAACAGACACAACATCCAGGTATCCGCTTCGATGGCCGCATGGTATATCGCACTTATCCTGCAGTAGACTAGACTGCCGATGACATGAAGATCGAAGCTCGAAGCTCGGTCGGGTGTATTGAGGGTGGTTTTTCTGAAATGGTTTTTCACTCTCCCTCAACGCAAATGTGGGTATACTTTCTCTTAATATAATCTTCCTAATCCCGTAAACCATTAGCGTAATTAGTACATAAGCGTATAAACCGAACGGGTAGTAAGACTTGCTAAAAATAACTTAAAAAAATCCAGTCCCAGTATGCTCCAATTAAACGAATCAAAGTCGTAGAAAACAAATCTTCTAGGAGATCTGGACCCTCACCCCTCACCCAACCCTTCCCTTTCTTTCAAACTTTTCATAGTTGGCCAAGAATGTTTATAATAATTAGGTTTGTTGAGATAATTGTTCGGGGTAAGTTGGTAAACCTCTACATAAGCTACAAACTACACTTCTAACAGTTGTTCTGTAATTCAAGCTACTCTTTTCTTAGGGTGATTCCTCAAGTAGGTGATATAAAAAATGTCTGTCTCATTTTCACGGACCCAACTCATGCCGGGATCACGATCAACTTAACGTTAACTTAATGTTAACTTAACTTAACTTAACGTAAAGGACCTCCTCGTGTGTTTAAATGGAGGCGATCACGATTCAGTTAACTTAACGTTGACTTGCAGTTAACTTAACTTAAGAGATGTCCTGGGAGGTCTTTTACTTTAAGTTAACGTTACTTGAAGGGTATCACGTGATCTAGCTAACCAATCATTATGCGAGTGACGTCAACAGGGCTATTTAGTAATTCATTTGTTGTTATTATGACCAATGTTTACTCTTTAGCATAAGTTCTCGTGATCAGACATTGAAATAAAATAATTAAACTAAAATAGGAAAACTAAATATATCAAAAAAGTTTTGTAATAGATATTTATTTTATCGATTGAAAACTGTAAACATTCACAGATCATCACTTTACAAGTAGTACAAATCACAGATCATACTCGAGAATGAAGATGTTTGGCTCGAGTTGTTACGTTAAGTTATGTGAATCGTGATCACACATAAGTTAAGTTAACTTTAAGTTAACTTTAAGTGAATGTTACGTTAAGTTGATCGTGATCCCGGCATTACTCAGCTCATTCCAAGAAACGTCCTTTGTTTTTCAATACCATATGAATGTATGAGAAATGAAGTTTAATATTTTGAAATGTTGACAAAGCTAATTTTACAATCGGAAGTATTACAAGGTATATCTTGAAGGTGAATATTAAAGTATTTATTAACTAATATTTGGTTGCTGAATTATACAATTAAAACTGTAGTAAGAGCAAAAAACTTAAAAATTATTTTTTATATGTAGTGGTGGACTCCCCTTAAGGGGTTCAACACATTCCAGAGGGGGGCCCAGTTAATCTCAGGGGGGCCCTACGCACATGGTAGTAATATGTGACTATGTATGTATATGTTCCAGCAAGTACCTCTCCAAGTCAGTACTGGGTAAAGCAGTAGCCCCCAGTCAACTACGATCAGGAGCAGGCAAGACGGACGTGTTCGAATTCAAAAAGGTTCTACCTAAGGTCGTCCAAGACCTGACAGACTCTGGTAGCTACCTGGATGTCCCTGCCGCCACTAAGCGACTGGCCAAGGTACGTCGTCTACTTGATGAGCAACCAGTGTTTCTGACTAATTTCATATGGATATACAATCAGATTTTTATAGAAAGGGGCTTGTCTAGTTGACGGATATAAACGTTACTAGATCAACTTCCATGCATTCATTAAGGGTGTAAGAAGGAATTTTTTTATGCGAGATGAAGTTTGAACATGTGAGACAGAATCGAAGCCAAAATCAAAGATAGGGTTTTTGTTGTTACCACATAAGAATACTTCCATTTTAAAATTATCCGATACCCACTTCGGTGGTCACGTGGTCTAACGCGCTTCTCTTGCAGTGGACTAGACCGTCGATGATGGAGAGATCGAGGTTCGAGTCTCGGTTGGGTGTATTGAAGGTGGTTTCTCCCAAATGTTTATCCACTCTCCCTACACGCAAGTGCGGGTACACTTCCTATTAATATAGCCTCCCTAGTCCTTAAAACCATTAGTGTAAGGAGTACATAAGCGTATAACCTGAACGGTTTGTAAGACGTGGTGCAAAAAAAATCCATTTTTTGCATCTAGGTAAAGAGAATGGTTTACACTAAGAGGAAAAACACAATATATTATGATAGTGTTATGTAATTTAATTACTTTTTGGCGTTAAAATATTGTGAATGTACAGTAGCTGTTCTAAAAATAACTATTTGTTGAAACACTCCATATTTATTTGTATACTTTAAATCTGTTTATAGTAATTGTATCGAAGATTTCTTATTCCTTCGAAATTAGATTTTAATTTTTTAAGTGACAACCCAGGGTAAAGGCGAGGAGTGGGTGTAAACATTTTTAAAAAAGGTATGGTAGAAAATTTAAATTTTGCGGTTAATTTCAGATAAACAAATAAGTCATAATAATTTAAAATCCTAAATGGTAGTTGTATAAATGGCGTGTATGTTCCAAAATAATTAGAAAATTTCCTTTTCGGCATGGGAGAATTTTTCAACTCACAGAATTGGTAAAAAGACCACCCCACATAACTATAAAAGTTGGAAAGTTTTCAATTTAAAAATCAGGTGCTGATAAATGCAGGGTAGGGGGTAGGGCACCCTAAGAATTTCCTAAACTAATAGAAAAAAAAACCACAAAATTTTCAATATGTAGGGGAAAAACTTAACTTTGTCAAGACAAATGAAACATGTCTAAAAATAAAAAAATACAAAAACCAAAGATGATCTTAAAGTGTATCCATTAGTATGGACCGCGATTCTCTTTGGGAAATCATGATGCTCCATATGTTTCTCTGAGAGAGTCTATTATTTGATGTATGCTTTTGGTGAAATGTGATGCTCTTTTATCCAACATGTTTCTGTAACAACATTATATTAATTCGTTTAACTTATATTATGATCGTACTTAGGTAAATATTGCTTTGTCAATGGATTGCCTTCGTTTGTTCACTCAGTGTGTGAACTAGGTAATATTTTCTTTCAAAGATTTTTTTTAAATTTATTAATTACTATAGTTGGTTTGTGATTGCCATGGCTATCTTAGGATTGTACACGGAGGAACTATCAAAATGATGGCAGCCGGATGTTAAACATCCTAATTTGATATGATTAATAAAGCTTGCTGGTGGTTTGGGGGAGCGGAAGATATTAAATCCTCAAAACACCTTTTTCAGTAAGGACCTGGGCAATCATGTCTTAAATGTTACTAAATAGATTATTCAAAATGTTAATCTTCCAATGGCGTGTTGTGGAGTTTTGCCAGGGTAAACAGAACTCGTTTAAACTGTACCTGTGATATATGCTTACCCACTCCGTCCTTACTTGACCAATAATACATAGTACCTACCGCAAATACCTAGCACGGGAACGTATTTTTGTTGATAGTTGGCCAAAGAGTGTTCTGTTGGGTGAAGATAACATATCACAGGTACATTCTAAACAAGATCTGCTTACCATGGCAACACTCCACGACACGTCATTGTAACTGTCAGCAGCGTATGTTGTTCCCTCATAGATACTTCAGTACAATGTGACGGGTGGTAAGAAAAACAGAGGTCTGGGAGTGGTCGTGTCTTACCGCATGTTGGCAAATGAAGAAGATCTTACCGCAGAGAATCTGGAGTTGGCGCACTTGATGGGTTGGGCCATTGGAGATGGTAAGATACACTCACAGCTACAGTCGTAGTCTCATACCTGCACGGGCTGGGCCATGGAGATGGTAAGATACACTCACAGATACAGTCGTAGTCTCATACCTGCACGGGCTGGGCCATGGAGATGGTAAGATACATTCACAGCTACAGTCGTAGTATCATACCTGCACGGGCTGGGCCATGGAGATGGTAAGATACACTCACAGCTACAGTCGTAGTCTCATACCTGCATCGGTGGGCATGTGGACTAAGTGTCAGTCTCATATAGTCTGGTTTTCTGGTGACGGGGAGGCCTAGGCTCAAATCTCCACTTGGCAAATAAAGGGTGTTTTCCCCTAAAGTGTTTCACACTCTTACTCCACGCAAATGGGGGTACATATATTATTAAATTCTATCTTCCCTGTCCCTAATCAATGACCGTAATATAATGCGTGGATGGGTAGTAAAATGTTAAAGAAAAGAAATGTCCGAGCACAATTACTTATAATGTTAATAAAGTTTATACTATTTGTACACCCCATCTTGTAAGTGGAATATAACGTTTTATGGCGTCCTTGTTGAGTGTTCACACTCGTAAGCTGTGAACTTTTAAAAAAATAACTAATAAGGTAGGATTAATTGATTAGATACAGTCAACATGGAATAATAATAATTTCAATTTCCTTTATTATTCTATTTTCCTTTATTATAGTGCTGGCCACCAGTCTTGAGACCTATGACAGGCCAGCACTGAAAAGTACACAAGTACGATAATAATAATAATAATAATAATAATAATAATAATAATAATAATAATAATAGTAATAGTATAATAAATGAGTGAATAATATTAAAATATATATTTTTAACAAAAAATAATGAATGGAAATCTATAATAATAAAAGGAAGTATTTGTCGGTGTGTTTGTCTGCGATGCCCAGCCAAATCCACGCCACGCAGAGATATAAAATTTTTAACATAGGTGCACGGAAGAGGGTCCGAATGCATATCGAAGCAGGAATTTTTAAAATTTTAATTAGATTTTTAATTAGGCTATTTTTAACAAAGTTTTGGTGGGTCACAGGCAACGCCGTGCGGGATTGCTAGTATATTAATAAATAGATTAAATACAGTTCCCCCATTAATTACAATACCCATTAATTATCGGTAACCTTCACTCTGTATATTTCACAATATTTCGTTTTGTCACTTATGTACTTTACATTTTACACACAACAGAATAAGGACCGAATTCCATTATTTATAGTCACTTAGGCATATAAGACAACCTAAAAGTAGTTAGAAGTGTTAGTTCGTTGCAGCCTATATCACTAGTGCAGCATTTAACCAGCTCTTGGTACAGTAGATAACACGCACATAGCACACATTGAGGAACTACCAATACAACATTTTATCAACCCCTGGCACAATATACTACACGCGCAATAGCTCTGTCGTTGATGCACTACGTCACGAATATCGTCTCGAAGTAATAATAAACTGCAGTGGATCTTGATACGTTCTAGATTTCGCAACAAATTATGTAAGAAAATTCCCTAAGCCTTGGAACAGTCGGTAGCGCTCCCGCTTAATGTTTTATGGGTCCTGAGATCGTCTCACGCTGATACACCACAATCCAAGTATCGCGGGTCGAGTAAACATGAACGAGCATGTGATTTTAATATCACACGGCAGGCCTGATTAGTTCTGTTCTTATTTGGCCTGCTCTTGTTGTTGAGCATATCTGAGTGTATATGTCTCTAATCCCGGCTGTAGACAAATTGAGATTAAGCAAAGTACTATCAATGTAGCTTCATCTATTTTCAAAAGGCCCCAGACGTGTTTGATGCCATGGGAAACTCCTTGCCTGCTCAGTTTGTTGGTGTTTGTTTGAATAGCTCCACGGATCCTTGCTGATGACCCAGGACTCACTGGACCAAGTTGAGACGAGAAGGGGTAAACCGTGCTGGTACCTCACTCCACAGACCACGCCCCTGGTGGCAATTAATGACGCCAACCTGCTGGTCACGGCCATCTACCAGCTGCTAAAGACGCACTTTAAGAATCAACCTTACTACGTGGACGTCATTGAACTTTTTCAAGATGTCAGTACCATTGCTTGTTTAGTTAGGTGGTTTTATTTTCAATCCTAGGCCATTTCCAATACTTGATTACAGAACTAGTTTACTCTATAACCGAACTTTGAACCAATGGAAGGTTATAATCAACCCCAATTGATGGATTATGCTATAATTTTTCACCCGTCCCTTTTTACTCACTACCGTATTTGTATGCATGCATTGTCATTGTGTATTTTTGACAATGATTGTGGTCCATCCAATGGATACCTGGAGGAATAGAAAAAAAAAACTTCACTGCACTTTCAATGTTGTCCCCTGTTTTGAGCCCTCCTAGAAGCTACCCATACTAAATGATTGACTCCTAACTTTTTTATTTAAATTTAATCTCTATTGTTAATGCATTTAAAAAATATAAGAATGGTTTGTGTTTTTACCTTATTAAATTATTGTACGGCTTCTAGCCGATGCATCTAGCTTGTTTATAGAACAAACACACCAAATAATTAACTTACTACAAACTGAAAGGTCATGACATTAATTTCACAGTGATATATTTTCATTGCTCACCGGGAATTGAACCTGTAGCCCTTAGACTAGTAGGCAGACAGTCTAAAGACTAAACAACGTTGTAAAGTGTATAAATAACCAAATCTGTTTTGTTTCAGGTTTGCCACAAAGCAACGATGGGCCAAGTGATTGACATCGAGACACGTGCCGACAAAACACTGCAACAGTTTACAATGGAGCGATACAAGGCCATAACTAAATATAAGACAGTCTACCACACCTTCCAGATGCCAGTATCTCTCGCTTTATACATGGTAATATATGGAGCATTGAAAGGTCATTTATAGATATAGGACTCTTTCCATATGCTCAGGCCATAATTAACTATAAGGTTTCCTACCACTCCTTACATATCATCATCATCATCATTATCATAAGCATCATCACAACATCACCATTATCATCAAAATCATCATCATTATCATCATCACAACATCACCACCATCATCAACATCATCATAATTATTATCATCATCATCATCACATCACCACAACCATCACCACCATTATCATCAACATCACCATAATCATCATCTTCATTATCATCACAACATCAGCACCATCATCATCAACAATATCATCATTATTAGCATCATAATATCATCACCATCATCATATTCATCATCATCATTATCATCATCATCACCATCATCGTTATCATCAACTGTTTCCAGTCTGCGGCTGGGTCAGTTTAGTAAAATGTATCCATCTTCCTCCAACCTTCCCCCATTCTTCCTTCTCTAATTACTATCATTATTTTACTATCACTTGCACACTTCCTTTTATTTACTCCTCCCATCTCTTTCTTGCCCTACGTTGCGGTCTTTTTCTTACATACTTCATTTCAATAACTTTCTTTGACATCCAATCCTTCTCCATCCTCATTACATGCCTTACAGATACTGTACAGATGTATGTATCTACCAATTTATACTTGGTAATATTTATGAAGATATATGAGTCCATGGACGCCTTGTGGGACGGGAATAGGAATAAGAGTTCCTGTTTGTCATAAGAGTCAATTAAAAGGTAGGTAGTGAATAAAGGAGTGGTTTCTTTTTAGGCTTTTCGTTCCAATATCAAACGTATAATAACATTTAATTTAAAGTAGCTCAAGACCAAGGTACATACGTTTTTAGGAGATTCATGGCAGGAAGTTAGAATCTCGCATACTTGAGTCTTTGGGTAGTTGGTCAAGTCTGGACTAACAATAGGGCATTTTATATGTGTTTTTGCCCTCAAGCCTTCTTTTAGGTAAAATAAAGTTCTGCCCCAAATTATATTTAGTCCTTGAATCTCATGGAAACCAAACAGGAAGAAAAATGGAACTGCCCTCACAAATTAATAGTAAACTATTCTAAGTATTGGTATTTGCGGTATTTGTTATATTACGTTGTATTACTCTAGAAAGGTTATAAGCTATTAAAAAAGTATTCATTTAGTCAAGTTGCTGAGGGTGAAATTAAAGGCAATACAAGTGTTTTATGTATACTGTGGAGTGGCAAAAGCGAGGACCGCCACAAGTGCAGCTATTGTTATGACGTCAGGAAAAATCAGACCCGACGATATAGATTCGGTGATAAGTTGGGAGATTCCGGATTAGAGCATCGACCCACAACTGTATGCTAGTGTAACTAAACATATGGTACACGGCCCATACGGACTTTTGAACCGATCATCTCCGTGCATGCAGCAAAAGCTATTAAAGAGCTTTCGAGGAGCTTCCTCGACGGGCATTACGGATATTCCAAATACCGTATACGGCATCCTGAAGATGGAGGGCACTCGGCCACCATCTGTTTTTTAGTGTTGGAGATAGACATACGTCGGGTGGTCCCGTGAAACCCCGTCCTGTTGAAAGTTTTGTCTCCCAAATTAATGGGGTTCTCTACTCTCATCAAATTCATTAAGTATGTATGTAATTAGATCAATAAGGGCAGTGTTTGTTTTTGTTTTTTTAGCACCGCGCCTTACTACCTGTTCGGGTTATACGCCTATGTACTAATTACGCTAATGGTTTTAAAGATTAGGAAAGTTATATTTATAGGAAATGCACCCGAATTTGTGTAGAGGGAAAGTGGGAAACCATCTTGGAAAAACCAACCTCAGTACACCCAACCTAGATTCGAACCTTGATCTCCCCGTCATCGGTAGTCTGGTCTACTGAGAGCGTAGCGTCTTACACTATGCGACCACCGAATAAGGACAATAATAGGGGCAGTGATCAAATGACGTTTAGTGCTAGATTGACCAATGAGGGAAGAACAATTTCGGTTGGGATTATTCAGAGTATTACTGTGGATTCACACGTTCGCCGAAAAACTAGCGCAGAACAGAAACGTGGTCACGTGACGCGCTCTAAGCCAATCACAAGATTTCCGCTTAATCGGTGCGAGCTGTTCTGCTGAAGTTCAACTATTCTCTACTTTGTCCACTCTACTCGAGATGTTAGGCACAGGAGAACCAATCAAATCTCAGAAACAACGATATCAAATCAGTGCGCATGTGCATTTGTCAACGCATGCGCTCTACAGCCAGAAGTTAGCAGACAGCTTCGTTGGACGTTGTGAGGAGATTTGAAATAGCCCGTTAATTTAAAGCGTGTGTATAGATGTATTGGATTGTGCCATGACACAGCGTTTTAATTTGAAAACATCCATCGGGAGAATGATCTAAAATATATGTTTATCCACTAGAAAATTGCATATGTTGATGATCAACTGTCTTAAGTTTGCATTGCAATTTATCATGGGTCAACCAACAGCGTGTGAATTGCTGCGCTACTCAAGAAGATTCTGCTTTCTACTTTTTGCGAACGTGTGAATCAAGCTTTATGCATTTAGCTGTGCAACTCAAAAATGGACTGTGTTTATATTTTACAACACGTATTGTCACTTACGTCACTAATAAACAAACCCTACAACACACCATTAACAAGCTTCTTCAAATTGTGGGTTTGATAGCCCTTTACGAAGAAATTTATTTACAATGAGGTTGCTTCATATAATGTTTGGAAAATAAAGAAATTCCAGTTCTGAAAACAAGGCGTTTCTGTTGAGAAACTCCCCAGAGTAATGAAGGGTAATATTCTCAGCCGGGTACATACCATACACCCGAATAACACAGTGATTTACTATTTGAGAATGTGGCTCCTTGTCGTCAAAGGGCCAACATTATTTGAAAACTTACGTACCATGAATGACGTAACCCACACATCCTACCCATCGGTTTGCAAAGAACTGGGACACTTGGAGGATGACTCTCATTAGAGCAGTAGCTTAGCATGACAGGTTGCACTAAGGGAGAATGTGTCTTGATACCAAGAATACCTTTGATTCCATCAGACCTGCCCTTCCAGATTAAATGCATGCAGTTTCCTACTAAGGTTTGCCATGAGATGGCCATCAACACAGAGCAAGGACAAACCTTGAAGGTGGTAGGCGTTGATCTCCGTGGCAAGTGTTTATCACAGGGGCAACTTCTATATGTGACGTGTTCTCGTGATAATTCTAGTAGAAACCTGTAAATGTTGGCCCCTGATGATAAAACCCCTAATTTCGTTTATAAAATGGCCTTAACTTAAATTATATTACTTTATTTCCTACAATTAGTAAAATTATTCTGTGTGGCTAATCATATAGAGAAATAACTACATACATTAAATCAATTTATTTTGAAGATACATCTTTAATCAACTCCAAAGTTGTCAATGTGGTAATTTCTACAGAATACTTTGTGTGATTTCTTCTCCCTACATGAAATTAAAAACTCTGGGATTAGAAACGTTATTGTTTTTTTTGTTTCGCACCGTGATGTCGGCAGTGAGCTTTAAGATTGTTCATATAGATTTCATATTTTACCTGTCAAAACACTTATAGTTGTTAAGCTGTACAGATAAGAAATATATACGCTTGTAGGTGTATCTGACCTCCTTAGTGAGAGAATAAAGTAAGTTGTATAAATGTATACATATTTAGAGATCTTCATTTAATATTATAACGCCGAGTAGCGCCATTTCAGCCAACTGTCCAATCAAACATCACCCTGCGGGTAGCACCACTTTGCCAACGGTCCAATCAAACATCACCCTGCGGGTAGCGCCATTCAGTCAACTGTCCAATCAAACATCACCCTGCGGGTAGCACCACTTTGCCAACGGTCCAATCAAACATCATCCTGCGGGTAGCGCCACTTAGCCAACTGTCCAATCAAGCATCACCCTTGCGGGTAGCACCACTTTGCCAACGGTCCAATCAAACATCACCCTGCGGGTAGCGCCACTTAGCCAACTGTCCAATCAAACATCACCATGAGGGTAGCACCACTTAGCCAACTGCTCAACCAACCACCCTGCGAGTAGCTCCACTCGGTAGAGCGCCCAATCAATCACCATTTCCCGACTGTATTCTTTTTCTAATTTCCGATCTAATATCGTTATTGCCAGTTAAAATTGTTCAACCAAGTCAAATGTTATGTTGTTCACAGTGATCTATAAATTATCAACCCCAATCTGTGTTTTCTGTGTGATCATACTGAGTCTTTTCAGCGTTCACTTCTAAGCCTATTTCCTTACTAGCCCTAGTAAAATGTCTTCATTTCTTCCAACATCTTCCTTACTTTTGCCCAACAAAGCTAAATAATTTTCTGCGTTGTACCGCTTAGTGTCAACCCTTCCCTACTCTCTTACATTGCCCTAATAGCATATTCTAAAGCTAAATTAAAAAGTAATGGGAAAAGAGCATCTCCTTGTTTTAATCCAGTATGTATTTCAAAAGTTTCAGATAAGTGACATCAACCCGTACCCTGCCACTTGTACAGTCAAAAATACCTCAAGTATTGATAGTAAGGTTCAATCTTCATTTTTATCCCCCTCTCCTTATTTTATTTATACAGTAAAACCTTGGATTACGAGTATAATTCGTTTCGTTAACGTGTTCGTAATACAAAGCACTCTTATATAAAAGTGAATTTCCCCCATAAGAAATAATGGAAACTCAGATGATTCGTCCCACAACCCAAAAATATTTAATCTAAAAATGATTAATACCTTTTTTACTTTCGTAATTTAAATGTAACTGTACTGTAATCAAATTTATTTATTAAATTTAATGGTGGCTGGTGTGAGGTGGACGAGAGAGATGAGAGGAGGAGGTGTGTTATTGTTTAGGACGACTTTCACTGTCACTAACGGAATCACTTCTGTATGTTGGCTCACTCAAATATTTTTCTTTTTGTGCGACTTTAACAAAGAACCTATCCAATGACACTACTCGACAGACAAAGCATAACCATAGTACTACTCGTATTGCAAGATATCGCTCGTTTATCAAGTTAAAATTTATTAGAAATTTTTGCTCGTCTTACAAAACACTCGCAGACCAAGTTACTCGCAATCCAAGATTTCACTGTATTATAAAAACGAATATTTAACCTTACTATCAATAAACTACTCCTTACCAAATAAACATGAACATTATTAGAAATACCTCAAGTAGTTTGACTATTTTGTTGGGGAATCATATGCATTTTTAAAATCTGTATAATTGATGTACCATCATGTTGTATTCCCACTTTTTATTCTAATATTTGCTGAGTAGTAAAAATCTGATACTTTCTTGATTTATTTCGTTAAAATCCACACTGATGATCCCTAATTATTTCCTCTGAATATGGCGTCAAATCTCATTATAATTATGTTAAGTAAAATTATGTAGCATGCTGGTCGTAGTGTGAAACCTTTACAATCATTACGCTCTGTATTATCTTTCTTTGAAAAAAAATCGCTATTATTATCATTTCTTTAGGTTCGTTTGGTAATACATCATGGTTATATATGGAACATAAAATTTATGAATTTCCATCACTAAAATTTCCTTTATTAAATCTGTTGGTATTAAATATATAACTGGAGCGTTATGATTCTTAAACTTCTTGATATCTTCTTTGATTTCACTAATACTTGTCTCTGGGACTATCTGTTCAGCGGTGTGTATTTCAATAACCTCAACCAATTCGGATCTTTCATGAACATTCAAAACATTACTGAATTGGTCGTTACATCTACTCAAAACTTAGTTTATACCTGCTATCAGATTTCCATCCTCATCTTTCACTAAATAGGCCTTAACGTGATAACTTTTACTATATCCGTTAACAAGGCCGTAGCTAGCCAATAATTTCAGGGGGGATTTGGTGGGCACATCCCCTAATTGCCGGAAGCTAGAAAAAATTCTAGATGATAAACAGTTCTAGAAGCTATCTGAAGTGTTTTAATGGCAACAAAACCACCTAAATTGTACTTGTATCTTAATTTTGATATTGTTTGAACCATAAATAAAGCCATATATATTTTGTTCATAAAATTTCAGAGGGGTTTGAAGCTCCAAAACCCCCCTGGCTACGGCCTTGTCCGTTAATACCTAAATAAAGTTCCCTTATAATATTTATTATGATAAATTTGCTCTCTACAAACAACTTATAAACTACATTAACTTTATGACAATCACCTAATCTTATGGACTTTAATTTATCACTGTGAAAGGGTGAGTCCCAAATTCATCAAAGTTACATTTTTTAGATATGTTGGAGATTAAACCTGGTACGTTTAGCTCAGATGATAGGAGCGCTATCGACTGAGCTAAGGTGTCTGTTGAGGTGGTGTTGAAATGTATTGGTTTTCACGTGGGGGAGAAATATGTCGTGCACGAGGGACTTGGACCCACTTTTGGTATCAAGTGGTCTAACGCGTCACTCTAACAATAAATTGTATTTGGTGATAGGTAGTTCGAGGATATATTCTCTACCGGTTGCACTGGGTGGTGATTTTCCTCATGCGAATTTTACTGTAGTTTTCCCTGCCCCCTCTCAATGCTAATGCGGGTGCCCCTCAAATAAGCTATCTTCCTCATCACCTACTCTTTTAATTGATTCATACATAAAAATGGAATCAAACGTAATATAATACATCATAATAGATGTGTGTCAACTTGGTCAGCCAACTTTTAGACACCCGGTTTTTTAAGACGCTTGTGTGTGTTTTCAAAATAATTATGGCTTAATTGTTTCATATACCGAATGGCTAACTTGGTCTCAGCTTAGTCAGCCATAAGAAATCGTTTATAAGTATCTTAAATTTGTCAGCAATAATGATTAAAATCGGGCATTAGCCAGTTCAAAAATAGCACAAAAGATGGGAGTTTTCAAAAACTAGATGGCTATAAGTCGGGTGGCCAAGTTGACCACACCGTAAGAATGATTCGCAGCGTGTGTCAAGTGTAATCCAAGGCGCTAATAACTAACGCATACTACGTGTTAGGAACAAAAAAAAAGGAATAATTTGGTTTTTCAAGTGCCAACAAAGTATTTTTACAGGACTAGATGTTCAAGGTCACCGATAAGATAATGTTTTCCTCCATGTATCAGAGCAGTGTTACATTGTCCTATTTATGTCATAAAATATATGATAAAATGTGTGTAGCTATAATACATAGCTCTCATTTTTTCAAAGCTTGTACAATATGTGTGATCAAAAAAATTGACGCCAATCATATCAAAAATAATTATAACGAATAGACTGTTTTACTTTACTTTACATCCATTACTGTTTCCAGCTTGTGGCTTGGGTCGGTTTTTTATTCAAGATAGATATTATGATTGTGAAAGGGTAAACCCACATTTCACCAATGATACACCTTTCGTCCATGCCGGGAATCGAACCCGGGACCCTTAGCTTAGTAGACAGACACGCTACCGACCGACCTAAGGTGTCAGATAGTGAATAGACTGTTGGACTTTTAAAAATTTTGTCAACAAAGTTGCTTTTTTTATTAAAAGGGATAACACTCTATTGCATGTGTAGTTTGTGTTAAATTGGATAATATTCTGTTCATGGAGTAGGGGCCTACAATTAAATTTTAAACAGCTTTGCATATCAAGTTTAATCTTTAATATCTTGTATTTTTCTTTGATAATGCCTTATGGCAGGTTTTATAGTGTTAATTTTTTATATAATACTTTAAAAATTGCGTTTTAGAAAAGATTGTTGCTGGATTGTCAAAGCTACTTCACGTCTCTATTATCAAACAACTTTTATTAAAATAATTATTATACCGTAATACCGTCCTTACCCACAATGCCCCTTTTTAATAAATGACCATGATAGTAACTTGTATTAATTATATTGTCTAGTTAAGGTTAACAATATTTTTTTATAAATATTTAACATGCACTTTCTAAGCCAGCACAGCACATTGCCTACAAACTAGCACAGGTCTATACACCCCACACAACGCTAAGCCCCCAGACCATCAATTGATCACTGTGAAAAGGAAGTCCTAATTTAATTAGTAATAAATATTTTGAACATGTTAAAAATCGAAATTGAGGCCCTTCAGCTCAGAAAACAGCCACACTGCCGACTTTATTGTGATGTCGCATAAAGATAGTTAAAGTATAATAGTGAATGGTTTGTGTGCTAAAGCATCACTTAACCTAAAATCACTGCCCATTTTGCGTGTGTACAATATACAGTACCTCAGGAAGCTAAGGAGCATGGAAAATAAAGATAATGATATAGGAGGTCCCCCCCCCCTCCCTCCACAGGAAATGGATGGCATATTTGTAGAAAAACTTAAAAAAAAAAGTACTATTCATTCTGTCACTGGCCAAATACTAACTGGGTAGTCATGATTAATTTTCACCTGCAAGATGGATTATTTATAACCTATTATTAATATTTGTATTATTATCTGTCAACAATACAAATAACGGATTGTTTTTGGTACATCCAAATGATATCACAGAAGAAATGACGTTTCTCGGAATGAAACGAATTAGTGGGTCTGAGAAAAGGAGTCAATCAGTTTTGTTATTAACTCTAAGATTTTACTTGAGAAAAATAACACAAACGATCCACCCCTTCTCAAATCCCCTTCATATATTGTATTGTTTTTGATATATTAAGTCAAATTTCTAGTGAGCCTACCCTAGAAGGATGAGCTTTCTTCGTTCTTGCTAAGAAGATATTGAAAACAACGTATTTGTCTAGATCAATAGCTTATTTTTAGCTTTACGCTTTAAGGTTAATACTGGCTATTAGAAACCTATGCTATATAAATAAAAACAGGATAAGTAGAGTGAATTTTAAGAAAATAACCATAATTTACCTATAGAGTTTCAAAACAACTGAAAAACAAATCCACCCTCCTGGCTACAAGTGTGGAAGTAAAATATGATTATGATTAAAAAGATGCCGTTTCTTATTAAACTTTTTCTATAGCCTTAAAAACACATGTTTCTCTCACCTTAGTCCACATGCCCACTGATTCGGATTCTGTGTTTTAATTATATTTTTCGGATGAAAATCCGCTGTATACACTGTCCCAGAAGATGGGTAGTAAGGAACTATAGTTCAAACACAACTGGCTTTCGGACGTTCAGTCTTATGGTTCAAGGGTCGGATGTTTTGAGTTTCCAGACAAGAGCTTAGCTCAGTAATAAAAAAAAGTCTCCCTACTGATTCAAGGATATTATATTAGAACACTCTCCAGAGTATAAAATGAGTAAATGTAGGATTGATTTGCTCCCCTTCATTAAATGGTAGATTAATGGTAATGAATATTGCTGCTGTGTTTGTGCTAACATCGAATATTGATACGTTCTAAACAAACATGAGTTGTAAAAACTCTCAAGCTTTCTTATAATTTGCACCACAGTGTTAGGCCTAATATTACAAACGCTGGGTGTGATGCAGGCGTTATATCATACTTTCAGTGTCGGATGTTATCCACCCCTGGCAAACAGGCAAACACACTCTCAGACTCTAGATGGTCGTTGACTAATAGACAAGTTTCTTCAAGGACATGCACTTGCCAAGATTAGCTCCACGCTTGGAATGTTATTAGCTCCTTTGTAAAGTTGTTCCCATGTATGTTCTAGGCTGGAATACAAAATATATACACCAGAAAGCTAAGAATATTCCAGAATAGTTTGTGAAATTGTTTCCTTGTATGTTCTAGGCTGGAATACAAGATATTGAAATACACCGACAAGCTAAGACCATTTTGATGGAGATGGGGCAGTTTTATCAAGTAATGGTAGGTATAAGATAAAAGAATTTTGTTTTACTTAAAGGTATTTTTGTGTGAAATTATTATGGTTTGACTAAGTTTAATTTGGAAGTAACTATTGGCTTCACTGGCGATGTATTTACTGGCTATCTAAAACTACATTATCTAAGAAAGCCGGTAAAATAGGGGTAATTTTAAGGAATTGCACGAGTATTCTTCTGTAAATCGGACAAAGAACCTAATCATGGTGGTGGCAAATAAAAAGCTTCCAGTGCACTTTGTCGATATTTCTCCTACCCCGTAAATTGCTGGTAGTTATTAATGAGACTTGTAAATTAATGGTGCAAAATACGTAATTCACAATAATTCACAATAAACATTGTTGTATATTAAATCTAAATTTATTGTATTAAACTGGTAAAATTTAGGAATGTATAGCATTATAATATATTTTTTAATTTACTCGCGATTCACCCTCCCCATTCTTTCCTGTCTCTCTCTATATTACGTAAGCATTGTTCGGACCTCCCCTCCCTCTAAGGTATTTACGTAACAATTGAATTTGGAATAAACTTTCTGCACAATAATTTCCATGATCTTGTTTTTTTCTTGCTTATCGCTGTGTTCAGATGATTTTGAGTCCCAAATGGCTGGTAGCATCTCTAGCTTACTAATAAAAATTTCCACATCTAAGCTCTCAAAGGATTGTTGGGATGACATTTTATAGTAGTAAATAATACTGTAATTATTAGACTAGAACAACAACACATGGTTTCTGGTTTGAAAGAGTCGCGCGTATTTCTGCCGACCGTGGAAACAGAACTATTTAATTTACTGTACCCACACTGGCAGCGCTGCTAGGAAACGCCGCGGTTAGTCGTGAGGACGGGCGATCGTGCGCGGCAGCAGCGCTGCTAATTCAACCGCACACGCTCGTGGAAAAACAACCATTTAAAACAAGGTATCGTCAAGCAGAGCTACTAAATACGCTCGTGGAAATGGGCTTTAATAGGCCACTGAACGTTTTAACTACACGGCTGGAAGATTTACCATCGTAATTAATATTGGTACTTGTCCTCTCAGTGATGAATAGAAGACCAGAGAACTGGATAAGATAAGTTTGTTTGTAGTTCTTGTGCTGATTTAATCAGGTGGTTCATAAAGCACACGTTGGATAACAACTCATACTGCTGGTCATGGGGCTTAAGACGACAGGTTCACAATAAAGTGGATTGCTTGTGACAGAGAGTTAGAGGTTCAAATTTCAGCTAGGGTAGTCGGAATGATTTTTCATATGTGATTTATCAGTAGAGTTTATCCACGCCATCTCCATAATAATGTGGGTGCAATTACTTCAAACTATTCTCCCTGTCACCCACCTGGGTGGCGTAGTTAGCTAACGCGCTAGTTTTGTGTTGAGCTAAACTGCCGAGGACGGGAATATCGAGATTCGAATCTCGGTCGGGTGAACTGGGGGTGGTTTTTCCTAAATGGTTTTCCACTCTCCCTCCACGCGAATGCGGGTTCACTTGGGTAGTAAGATGCGGTGCTAAATAAATAAATATATATATGTAAATATATATTCTCCCTGTATTGATCACTTAGATTATACGACTAAAAAATAAAGTTGGTTTTAACTTGCATCTTTTAAATATACTGATTATATCAGCACACTATTTGAAACAAACTTTATTCTATAACAGATACTACACCCATTCCCCCGGTCGTTAATTCATCAATGTGAAAGGGGAACCCTGATTTCGCCAATAATACATTTTAGGTCACTTTGACATTGACTATTGACTGATCGTTGCAATACGTGTGATTCTTTAAGTAATTTTGAGCAGGTTTATACGTTGCGAGAAGTCTTATTCCTTAAGTAATTATGAGCAGATATTTACGTTGCGAGAAGTCTGATTCTTCAAGTAACTATGAGCAGATCTGTACGCTGCGAGAAGTCTGATTCCTTAAGTAATTATGAGCAGATCTGTACGTTGCGAGAAGTCTGATTCTTTAAGTAACTATGAGCAGATCTGTACTCTGCGAGAAGTCTGATTCTTTAAGTAATTATGAGCAGGTTTATACGTTGCGAGAAGTCTTATTCCTTAAGTAATTATGAGCAGATCTTTACGTTGCGAGAAGTCTGATTCTTTAAGTAACTATGAGCAGATCTGTACGTTGCGAGAAGTCTGATTCCTTAAGTAATTATGAGCAGATCTGTACGTTGAAATAAGTCTGATTCTTTAAGTAATTATGAGCATATCTGTACGTTGCGACACGTTTGATTCCTTAAGCAATTATGAGAAAATCTGTACGTTTAAATAAATCTGATTCTTTAAGTAACTACCAGCAGATCTGTATGTTGTAACAAGCTTTATTCTTTAAGTTATTATGAGCAGATATGTACGTTGCGAGAAGTCTGATTCCTTAAGTAATTATGAGAAGATCTGTACGTTGAAATAAGTCTGATTCTTTAAGTAATTACCAGCAGATCTGTACGTTGCAATAAATTTTATTCTTTAAGTTATTATGAGCAGATCTTTTACATTGCGATAAGTCTGATTCTTCAAGTAATTATCAGCAGATCTGTACGTTGCGAGAAGTCTGATTCTTTAAGTAATTATGAGCAAATCTGTATGTTGAAATAAGTCTGATTCTTTAAGTAATTATCAGCAGATTTGTTACATTGCGATTAGTCTGGTTCTTTAAATAATTATGGGTAGATTTGTTACAATTGCGATAAATCTGATTCATTAAGTAATTATGAGCAGATCTGTATGTTGAAATAAGTCTGATTCCTTAAGTAATTATCAGCAGAGTTGTTATATTGCAATTATTCTGATTCTTTAAATAATTATGGGTAGATTTGTTACAATTGCGATAAGTCTGATTCATTAAGTAATTATGAGCAGATCTGTGTGTTGAAATAAGTCTGATTCTTTAAGTAATTATCAGCAGAGTTGTTATATTGCAATTATTCTGATTCTTTAAATAATTATGGGTAGATTTGTTACAATTGCGATAAGTCTGATTCATTAAGTAATTATGAGCAGATCTGTGTGTTGAAATAAGTCTGATTCTTTAAGTAATTATCAGCAGATTTGTTACATTGCGATTAGTCTGATTCTTTAAATAATTATGGGTAGATTTGTTACAATTGCGATAAGTCTGATTCATTAAGTAATTATGAGCAGATCTGTACGTTGCGAGAAGTAGATTTTCACGGGTCAACCAGTTCCTTCTTTTGACTCATGGGAATGTGAAGGTCATCCAGGGGAGAGGCAATGTAAACACAATAAAGGTTAACGTTTGTATTGTTGTGTTTAACATGCAATTTTCTTTCACTTACTATATTAGCAACTCTACCCCATTGATTATCCATGGTGTTTTTTTGGAATATAGACATTTTAATGTATCTCAAAATTGTTGTTTATTACAACAATCATACAAAGATTAAATAAAACCCAATCTAGATCAAAGACATTCTTCTCAACAAAATAAAACTCACGCGACTGTGCTGTCCTCTGTGAGTAATATATCAAATAGGAAATCTTTTATGTTTATAAGGCGCGTAAATTTTCAAGACAAAAACAGGAATTTCTATAGTGTTAAACGTAACGTCCGATCATAAAATTGAATATGATTTCTGCGTTGTTTATATGTCAACGATGAACGAGAGATCAATATAATATGTTATATTCTTTTCAAATAATTACTCTTTAATTGTATTTTTTAAATGTACTAAAATTGTTTCACTGGTGTCATTTATGTTGTTTTTTTAATGAAGGCTTCAAAAAAAATCATGATTAAATTCGATGCTTGGTGTGGGCTTTAAAAGCTACTTGACGTTGAATGAAAGGGGATGCAAGGAAAAGTCAGTATTTTGCAGTTTATGGCAAAAAAAATTTTTTGGTGAAAATAAATAAAATATTGCTCCAGTACAAACATAGAATTGTTTTTCTTCACAAGGTGACTCCAACAGTTCTTGAATATCTGCCAAGGGTGTCCTGGAACTTAAAGACAACTTTTTATCTTCATTTAAAAGGTTTCTCAACTAATGCCGCTATCCTCATGACGGATATTCAACAACTGTGGATATCACAATGGGAAGAAAATTAAACTCTATGTTTCTACTAGAACAATATTTTAGTTATTTTAGCAAAAAATAAAGTTTTGCCATAAAAACTGCAAAAACACTGGCCTTTTCTCGCGCCCCCTTCATTCCCACCTGACGCTAGGTTTTATCCGTGGGATGAGACGAAAGGGACATCACACAACACAAATTTTATTGTAATTTGTATTTTCCTCCTACCTTGTTTTTTCTCCTTTATCCGGACAGCTACTCCATCCAGTAACGTACTCATTTGTTTATGAATTTATGTTTCATTCAAAATATTAAATTAGCACCGTAATGGCTGTATTTGTATTGTGCTCTAAGTTCAGTGCTTATTTATCAGGCTAGTCAACACTCTCCAGACCAAATGTTTGTGACTATTTCAGGCCGATTACATGAACTGCTATATGGAGGGAGATGAAGGGTTCGGGGCTCGTTCTGGCTCCGACATTGAGGACGGGAAATGTACATGGTTAGCAGTGGTAGCCCTGCAGAGGGCTTCCAACCAACAGAAGATTCACTTACAGGTAAGAAAGATATTCTACTTTGAAAGGATTTGATAATTTGTATCAATTTTTACTCAGTATCTTATTAGGAGCTTTAAAACACTGTCTTACAGATTAACTCATCCTCTTTAACAGACACAAGTACACAATCCCCCGGCCATCAAATCATCACTTTGAATGGGGAAATCCCAATTCAATAAATGATTCATTTTCTGGCCAATGGAAATCGAATTGAACCCGGAACCCATAGCTCAATAGGAACACTCGCTATCGTGTGAACTATATTGGTGGATGGTTGACAGTAACGTGTTCGTATGTTTAAGATGTTTTCAGGATTGAACATGTATTCACTAAATATCTCTCTTCTTAAGTCAACAACCCAAAGATAAGTTTGATGTGATTTCTATCCAACCAGAGCTGGACATGCATTCAACCCATCAGCTGCTTGTACAATCTGGTAGAAATCCCATGTGCTAGGATAGTCCAAAAAGTGTGATGGTTCCCCGTTACCTTCCACACAGAATTTCTCTGAACGAGCCTGAAAAGGGCTTACATGTTTTTCCTGAAAGGTATTTTTACATACATTCCAGGGTTAGTTTACATGCCACAGTCGACATAGGACCGGCGGCTTTACTTCCTTCCAAAGAAAGTTGTGCCACGGGGTTTTATCTCTCAAGAAAAATCCATCGACCTTGGTTGGGTTTGAACCCACGAACATCGGATTTTAAGGTGAATACTTTACATAAAGACCACCAAGGCCGTCTCACTAAACATAGCCAATCATAAATTCCGGTATCAAAGTCCCCCTCCCCCCATACCGGTTTAAAATTGTGGGATTATAAAGATAAGAACATAAACACATCGAGCTATAATTAGATTTAAAGACAAAGTACACTGCGTATAAATCAATTACAATATTACAATAACATTCGTTATCTTCAACACTTAGCGCGTTGTAACTGATGTGTTTGACAACGTGACAAATTCATATTGATTGGTAATTTCGTTAATTATCTGTGTATATGTAAGGAAATTAGATATCGTTGAATAAGAATGGGGCCAAGGTTTTTAAATAACTGGTACAACACACCCACTACAACCACGATTTATTGTGAACAGCAGGGGCGTAGCTACCACTAGGAGTGTGTGAGGAACATGCGCCCCCCTTTGATTTATTGTGGTGTATGTCCCCATCTAACCTACCCCCTCCCCCTAATTTGGCAAACAATAAAAAAAAATTGCACATCATGTTTTACTATCTTTTGGGCTATCCGCATATTGCTTGGAGGGAAAGTGGGAATCTATAAATAAATAAGGAAAATCCTTCAGTACAACCAACCGGGGTTCAAATCCCGACCTACCATCATCCATTATATTGCGATAGTGACGCCTTGGCCCAGTCGACCACCAATGCGGGTAGGTAGGCCTATTCGGAACATAAGATTGTCCCTACAAGATAAAATATTTATTGCAGACGTAAATTTGCGGACAAACGCTAAATTTAAAAAATAAATACAAGCACAACCTAATCCTCCGATAATATTCTCAACAATAATTTTAAAAAAAATTATGGCTAATTGATTGTAATCAAGTAAATCTTCATCCCATTCATCACAATGTATCAGTACTAAAACTAACCAGCCCCGCGGCGTAGTAGTCAGTGCATCTGGCTATAAGTTTAGGGGTCCCAGGTTTGATTCCCAGTTGGTACTGGGAGATTATTCTCAAAAGGGGAATAATGTCCATCGTTCACCAGGGTTTGGTTAATTAGGCTCAAATTATCATATGTTAGGCTCTTCATTGGCTCCAAACCCTCATATTCACTATCATTATCCCCTCACATCATTGGGACATGGAAAGAGCCTCCACGGAAAGGATGTACTGTAGAATAAGTACATTCAGGCGTGTCCTGGACAACGGTACATTAGCACTGGCTAATTGTTCCACTACTGGGCTACGATTGATGTAGCCCAGACGTGCGATATTATTTTTATAGTACGAAAACTGAAGCTTGGGCACTCATCAGCACAAACAGAGTACTAGTGATGGGCAAGGCCGTAGCCAGCCAATAATTTCAGGGGGGGGTTTGGTGGGCCCATTCCCCAAATACCGGAGGCTAGAAAAAATATAGATGATAAACAGTTCTAGAAGCTCTCTGAAGTGTTTTTTTTTATGGTAACATAACCCCCTAACTGCTAGAGGCAAGGAAAAATTATAGATATTAAACCCCTCTAGAAGTGCTTTCTGAAGTGCTTTTTGTGGTAACACAGCCCCCTAATTTCTATTTGTACCCTAATTTTGACAATGTTTGAACCATAAATAAGGCCATATATAT
>CABFWO010001538.1:14302-25380 GCA_902155825.1 Timema genevievae | reverse complement strand
GGGGGGGGGGTGAACCTCCAAAACCCTCCCCTGCCTTCGGCCTTGAGAACAACAATGATAATATTTTATTTTTTTCATTATTATTATTATTAGTATTATTATAAGCACCGCGTCTTACTACCCATTCCTGCTATACGCACTTACATTAATGTGTAATGGTAGGGTGATTGTGAGATAAAATGGAAGACCTACAGTTTAATATGGGATCCGAACCACAGTGGAGGCCTGGCATTTCACACATTCACAAGTTTTGATTAATACACGTCTTATCAAAGGTGAAGGAAGGGTTTGGCAATCAGATAAATCCGTGCCGTGACTGAGGATTGAACCCCGGACCCCCAGCACAGAAGTCCGACACCTTACCGCTAGACCGCCAGGTCACCTTTTATTAATGTTATTTTGTAGGTTTTTTTGTAGGTATTTAACGTGCTCTTTCTGAACCGACTGATTATATCAACACATGACTTATATAAACTAACTTAAATCAGAACAAATACAACATCCATCCCCAGGGAGTAAATTCATTACTGGGAAAGAAGCAACACACATTTCACTAATTTTATACTTTTCAGCTATGTTGGGAATCGAATACGGGACCCTTAACTAAATAGGCAGACACGCCACAGACTGAGCTAAGGTGTCGGACTTTGTAGGTATTAAAATATCAAAAGTGAGACATATAACATGACTTGACATATGAATACGTGAAAGTATATGAGTAATTTTATAGCTGTCAGAAAAGGTTCTTTCTATGCAAGTTATACTGTAGATCAAGTACCCCTGGCCTAGACAGTGGCGTACTCAGATATATAGTGTTGGGGAAAGGATGGAGAGATGAGGACGCATCGACGCCTTTATTTCTTTACTTTTTAGAGACACTTTTAATGTGTATAGATTGATCTCGGTAGTCTTGGGGTAAAGTGCTCGCTCGCCTCAGGACTAGAGGTTCGTGGGTGCAAACCCAGCCGGGGTCAACGGATTTTTCTTGAGCGATAAAAATGCGTAAGCTTTTCCGGGCTCGTTCATAGAAATTCTTGTGTGCTGATATAATCAGTCGGTTCAGAAAGTGCGCTTTCAATATCCCAATTAGATCAAATAATGTGTATATCGGTACGCCTTTTGAATATCAGGTCGTTAGCATGATATTACTTAAATGGCCTGTGGATTCGACACCTCTGCAGTATTTTATGTACTTTAAACTTTCATTGAAACTATTCTCAATTTTGAGAAAAGGAAGTGTGGGGGATAGAGGGGGCGAGTTCCACACTTGTAACCCCCCCACCCCCCAAGGACGCGCTGTATAGACTAGATAATAATCTTATTTAAAAATAACTAAATGAAGACGTTATTCCTACGTAGACGTTGTAAGAGCCAATATCACCCCTTGTACTACCCCTTACCTCTCCTACAAAGGCCGGATCACAAGTCCAGACTAATGAGGACAACCTTCCACTGACGTTGGCGTCTCGACGCGCCTTCCCAAGGCGATGCCTCAGTTAATCACAACTTACGGATCCCCGAGTTTGCGAATTAGCGCGAAAAGATGGTAGATAATCTGAAACAACTTGTTCTTACCTTTTTATTTACACCTAGTATAGAGAGATTATTACGACATTGATTAAAATTATCTTGATAGTTTATGCCCCCCTCCCCCCTCCAGCTCCTTTGATTTCAAAAAATCTGTTTTTGGTCAATATTCTGTCTGTATAATTTTTAGTTCCTACTAAGCAGTTCAGCCGATTTTGTTCAAATTTTATATTTACTTTCGTTTCTCTACTAAATCTGTGAGTGATGAATATGATCGAATAAACACAAGAATTAAAGTTGTTTTACCTGACGCAACAAATATAAAAACGAGTTTCTTATTTTTTTAAAAATCTAACGATTTTAAGAAAATTTAAGAAAATTAGTCAAAATCGTTAGATTAAAAAAAAAGTAACCTCTTTATCCAGTCAACGGTGGATCCAGGGTCTGTTATCGAGATGGGGCGATTAGTTTCCATAAGGCTCCTCACGTCTACATTTATTAATTTTAATTAATCAAGATTTTAATCTATAATAATTATATTGCTAGTTTATAAAAATAATTTTACTTACTCCCCTAGTCATAATAATAAAAAGAGAACTTGTTAGAAAAACCACCATTTTGATTAACAAATTTGTAATTTTAATAAAAAAACATAAAACAAAAGTTACTGTCACAATAAAAGAAATAAATATGTACATGAGCCTAATATGTCTTAGTAGGTATTAATATACTAAATATGTATTCTAATACAAATGATTGGTTATCATACTAAACTAAGTAATCTAACTACTGGAGAGTTTTAGATTTAAGAGCATGCATCATAGCAGGCCCAAATCAGCTCTCGGCTCGCGCGACGTATAAGAGTAAAAGTGAAAAGAAAAGAAACGATATGCCAGAAATGTGTGCAGTGCATTCGTATTTGAATGACTACTCGAAATTTTACACGGTTACGATGGGGGACAGAGCTACAGAGTTTCTTTATAATAACCACAGTATGTTCCTGTTACGACAGAATGAGGATTTATACAAAATGCTCATCTGTGTAGACATTCTAAAATGGTCAAAAAATCCTTTTAAATGCAGTTTTTATCCAAATATCGTTTAATATTTCAACAATGTTAATTATTATGGAACTTCTATTAACTATTTATCTCCATTAATGTTTAATAACAAATTATCCCCGTGCAGTAGTGTTGGTGTAAATTTACGACTTCTAAATGACTGTATTACAAAGTTGATTGGCATGTGACGCACGCTCTTAAGTCCCTTGATTTTCTGCACATTATAGCCAAGTTGACGAAGCTATTGGCTAGGGGATGTAGGAGATAAGGCGAGGGAGGTGTTATCCAGTCATTCTTTACAACATTATAATGTATTGGTTTAAATATTTTTAGTTATTTTCAATGTGGGGAGGGGGTTCACCCCCCTCTTGAATTATGTATAATTTAACTTGTTGATGATTAGAACGCACCACTGAATAACAGAGGTAAAAAAAAATACCCAAAAGGAAAATGTTGACGGCTGATACTGTAGGCCTACACTTGTAAATGTAACACGCGCCAACCTTGAGGCTATATTGGCTCGCCCATCAGTCATCCGGCCCAGGGTGCTCGCGAACAAAGCCGTTATTCTCGTCTTGTCTTGTTTCATGGTAGCCACAGGTCGGGGTTCGAATTCTGACCGGATGTACTTAGGTGATGTTTTCTTAAATGTTCCCCCTTCCCTACATCCCTCACAAAAACGAAGCTACATTTTCTCTAAATTCTACTTTGATACATCCCTATCCCATTAGTGTCGATGTAGTGATAATACATGAGTGCAGAAAACGGAAAAACACACATGAATATAACTAGGACTTTAACTGTCGACACAAAAACTTCTTTTTATGCGACATTATAAAGCAATGATGCCAGTGGGTCAGTTTTTTCACTTTTTGTCACTTTTCTTTTTGTTAGTCACTTAAAGTTGCTTTTTTTTTAAAAAAAACTCACTTTTAGTCACTTTTCTTAACAAATTTATAAGCCTTACTTATTTACTAACATACCAGTTTAAGGGTTTTTCAAGAAGGAAGTTCATCACTTAGTAACCTTATTCATAAACATTAAATTTAAGTATAAAATATAATAGCTGCATAATATAGTCCACGTGTTTGTGTTTGTTGTTGTTTTTCGCTACCATAGTTTAAAGTGAATCCCAATTATTAGAAACTGAGGGGTTTTCTTAAAAACTTATAGACTACTAATGGTTTTGCTCGATATTACTTTGCTAATTGCTGCTTATTGCTTTGGTGGCCACATGGTCTAAGGTGCTACTCTGAAAATAAACTAGACTGCCAAGAACAAGTATTTTCGGAGTTTGATCCCAGTCGGGTGCACTGAGGGTGGTTTTACCTGAACGGTTTTCCATTCTCTCTCCTCAGGCAAATTTGGGCACACTTCCTCGAAATTCAACCTTCCTCATCCCTAACCCATAAGCGTAATTAGTACATAAGCAAATAACTCGGAGGTTAGTAAGATACAGTGCTAAGAATAAATCATTCTATCATTCATTATTTATAATGTTCTCAAAAAATGTTCACAACACAGGTTTTGTTTTGAAATGATCCAAAGCCGTATTAATGTACAGCATTTTTATTTCCACTGTTTAATTTTTAACAGAAGGAAGGTTTTGAGCGGATAGGTGCTTGTGGTGCCAGGAATAGTTAACTGTATATAACTGAAAGATGGTCAATTATTTAATGTCTCTGAAGATAGGTTGATTGGTGAGTGGAAGCTTTTGAGCTTGAGGACAAAATACGTTAAATTGAAGGTGTTAAGAGTAGACGAATTTTGGAGCCATTTATTCACATTGTTTAAGCCAGCTGAAAACTTAACATACAACTTTATGTAAAGTTGTAAAAGCGCCCCTATTTCTTTCCCATAGAAATGCAAAGTTTGAAAGAAGGATTTCCTCCTCAAGTATAGTCCTCACAGAATATCGGGCCCAAATGTCATAACATATATTAAGTGCATATCTAACTACAAAAGATGCATCGCAACTATATAGTAACTAACCAGAGCTAGTGCCCATTACAAGACAGTTACTAGCTCTCGCTCAAGGTGCTCACAAAAGCTATCAAAATGACCTGGAAGAAAATAAAAGAAAAATTGATGATAAAAAGAGGAAAGAAAACTAATGCATTGAAAGAAGAAAATAAGAAATTTCAAGAAAAAGCTCAAATTACAATTATTTTTTAATTTATTTTGGTGATTTTCTTAAAGTTAAGTTAAACTTTTGTTTTAAATGATATCTTTGATAGGGGACAAAGTAAAATATTAATACTGCTGGGATATTCTTGTCATTTTTAGTCACTTTTAATCGCCTTTAAAGTCAATTTTTAATCACTCTTTTATGGTTTGTTGTCAATTTTCTCCCTTTTTTTAAGACACTTCATTACTTGCATCCCTCTATAAAGACATAGAAGAGGAAGGTGCGTTTCAAGCTAATGCACCAACATTCACCTGACGAGAGATCTAGAATGTGTGCCTTTTCTAGTTTAGTCCTAAAGGTATTAGTTCCTAAAATAACAACTAGATCGCAATTTTGAGTTAGCACTACTGCTTTCTCGTAGAGATGGTTGGTAATATAGAATTGAGACCACCAACAGCCCACAGGTATCGTGTTTTCCATAAACTATATTATAAAATAAATATATTGACACCATGGAAATATCTAAGTTAGATACCACTTAACAAATTAAACAAATATAATATTCAAAATAAATAAAGCTGTAGAATATCTTATATATTTTTAAATAATATTTCATTTTGTATATTAAAGAATATTTTCGTATCCTGGGTATTAATATCAAAATGTGTTGCTACAGATCCTTGTTGCAGTTTAAATATTTGATTTTATTCCTATGTATTTCATGTACAAGGTGGGCTAGCTGGCCGAGGCATGTAACGTTCTAGAGCTGGATGGAGAAATCATTATTATTAATATTATTATTATTATTATTATTATTTATTATTATTATTATTATTATTATTATTATTATTATTATTATTATTATTATTAGCACCGCGTCTTACTACCCATTCGGGTTATACGCACTTACGCTAATGTGTAACGGTAGGGTGATTGTGAGAGGAAATGGAGGACCTACAGTTTAACGTGGAATCCGAACCACGGTGGAGGCCTGGCATTCCTCACATTCACAAGTTGTGATTAATACACGTCTTGTCAGAGGTGAAGGAAGGGTTTGACAATAAGATAAATCTGTGCCGGGACCGAGGATTGAGCTCCGGACCCCCAGCACAGAAGTCTGATACCTTACCCCTAGACCACCAGATCACCAAATAGAGAAATCTGTCGCTCGAAAACGGAAGCATGTGGCAAAAACCAGGGGCAAAAACACCGCGGACATTTTTTGTAAATAGTAGACACACATGTTTTACACATGAGAGACACATGTTTTAAATAAAGCTGAAATATTGGTCAAAATTGCACGTAAAAGAAGAAAGTTCGAGCCCAACCAGAAGCAAGCGTTTTTTTATTTAATTAATCATCGTTCATTTCTTATCCGAGTCATGTGTTCTCTCTGTATTTAAGGTAATATTAATATCACTAAATTCTATATGAATGTAGTTGTTCTATGGCATATCTATTGCGCAACATCTTACTACCCAAACCGTCCATACGAATATTGCAACTGTTCAATAATAAATCTAATAGAAAAAATTACTAAAGAGAAGACTAAGATATACATATCTATTAAATTCTGATTCGATTGAACTTCATATTGATATCAAAAAACCTAAAATAAGTTTTCCATTTTATTTACGTATATAGGGCTATATAAAAAAACCTACCTACAACCTACCTACAAACGTATTTAAACCCTCTAATGTTGGCAAATCTCAACAAGTTGACCCCAATCTTTTTGTCTAGTGATTTTTTTTGCACCCCAGTCGTTTATTGTTACAAACAATTTTTTAGACAAAAGTATTTTTTTTACTCAATATTTTCATAACTTATGGGGTATTTTAAGTAAAAAAATTCTTGTTTTTTTTTACATTTAAGGTGCGGCAGAAGGGAGCTCAAGTTATTTTACAGTTTTTATAGCATTACAATTTTTTGGCCAAAATAAGTCAAATATTTCTAAAGTAGCAACATAGAGTTTAGTTTTCTGCACATTCTAATATCAACAGATATTGAATATTTGTCAAGGGTGTCCTGGAATTCTGTCAAAACTTTTTAAATAAAGAGAAAAAGTTTTGACATAATTCCAGGACACCCTTAACAGATATTCAAGATCTGTTGATATTAGAATGTGCAGAAAACTAAACTCTATGTTGCTACTTTAGAAATATTTGACTTATTTTGGCCAAAAAATTGTAATGCTATAAAAACTGTAAAATAACTTGAGCTCCCTTCTGCCGCACCTTAATTTACGATCTATACTTTAAAATATACTATTTATTTTGTTATGTTTTATTTTTAAGTCAATTGGTTCATACACAAAAAAATATTTCTAATCAAGCCAGAAATTGTTAGTAAAATTTGCAATCGATTTAAACATCCTAAGGTTTCTCTGATCGTAAAAATCGTGAATCGTTCTTGTGATTTAAGTATCATACATTGATTGGTTGTGTTGACTCAAAAATCGTTTTGAACAATGGGGAAGACCAACTTAATGTAGACTAAACATTCAAATTCACGCATTTAATATTTAGAGCGTGATTACTAAAAAATAAATTTAAAAAATTAGTGGGAAATGAAAAACAGCAAACATCGTTGTTTATGCTTAGTTTTCTGAAATAGTAACACCTTCAACAGAGGTAAGGATGCACACTATTTCTTCCGATTACTTGTTGGAACTTGCGAGTGATAGGATTTGCGTTCACCACACTCAAATTTGTAAAACTAAGCACGTTTCAATACGGATTATATTTTGGAACGTTATATTGATCTGGGACTTGAAATTGAATCTCAGCACTGCACCAACTTTCGAAATGCCTCAGTTTGATGCTTTCATTTCCCCTAAGCTAGCCTTACTAAACAAACATAGAGTGACCAACCTAACATCAACCATAAAAATCTGACATTATAAGAGTTTATGACGGAAATTCCAAGAGCTTGACCTCAAGCGAGAGTACAAGGAGGACAAGGTCATTCAACTAATATGCTAAATGTGTGGTGCCTTACTTGTCCCTGCTCCTACCCGAGTATGTTGAGGATGGGTGGCTTATCATCATGGCGAGTGCTCCATCCCACGAAAGAAATGCTGCGGCCGCAAATCCCACTGTATCATTACGGCTGGATGCAAATCCCACAGAAAAACAAAACCCTGACCGCAAGTCCCACATATGCATGCCTTACGCTACCTTTCTTCCAGGTGAGGCAATGAAAGACACAGTTAAAATATTATTATCTCTTTCACAACTGAATGCCGTCCATGTTTATAATAGGCCTATATGTTCAAAACGGTCACAGTACATTAATTTTCATGATGGGACCACGTAGACTCCCCAACCGACCAACAGAAAAAGTATCATTTTCAATAGAAACCCTTTATTTGAAAACTGGAATCTATAATGGCGTGAATAAATAAAATAATAATAATAATATTTAGCACCGCGTCTTACTACCCATTCGCGTTATACGCTTAAGTACTAATTACGCTAATGGATTAGGAATTGGGAAGGTTGAATTTATAGGAAGTGAACCCGCATTTGCGTGGAGGGAAAGTGGAAAAACATTTAGGAAAAGCCACCCTCAGTTCACCCGACCGAGATTCGAACCTCGATCTTCCCATCCTCGGCGGTCGAGCTCAACACGACTAGCGCGTTAGCCAACTACGCCACCGAGGCGGGTAATACAATAAATAAAAGATTACAATTGTATTTACACTCTCAGTTCATCTAGTTAATAATGTAAAGAGAAACTATACATTCACCCATAATAAAGTATTATTGGAAGCATTGGATATAATTTTGGAAGAAGCTTTTGATCAATAAATAAAATAAAATAAAATATATTTTTAGAATACCAAATTTTGGTAACTTTCAATCAATGTTGGTGGTCTAAAATGGGCTTCTTATCAAAATCAGTGCTTATCTCACAAACTGAGCATCAGCCGATCGTTTCGGCTTTTTTTTTATATATATATATAAAAGGAATTGAAGAAGAACTGCGCTAGTTTGTATTCACCTTGTATATTTTGTTTACCCTGAAAGGCAGCAGACCCACTCAGCATATCGGTGAGCACGTGGACTAAATATCAGGCTCATCTGGTCAGGTTTGATTGTTACAAGGAGGTCAGGGTTCAAATCCTACGTGGGTGAAGTGACGGTGGTATTTCCTAAATGGTTTCCTACCCTTCTTCCTCCACGCAGTATATTTTCTCTCAACTCTGCCTTCCCTCGTCCCTCCCTACGCTAATGTGTACCGCTCGGACGGCTGGTTTTCATTTTTCATAAGAAGGTCCCCCTTATCTGACAGTCAAAAGTTACTAGATCTACTTCCACGTGTTCATACGCCAAGTCATGTGTTTTGTATCTGCCACTTTTGATGGTTATTAACAATATCTATAAAATAACACCAATAATATATTTTTAAAACACATTTTGAAATGTAGTAAGTAGAGATAAAATATTATTTGTGAATTACTGAGTGTGTAGTGAAAAGATATTGAAAATTAAAAAATCACAAAGAGTTGTATTAAATATTAAACACGTTTAGAAATTGTACATGTAACATCATCAATTTCATATCACAAAGAATGATAGTCGAAAAATGTTAACATAGGATCCTTTGTAACAATAAACAAACTTATTAAATTTGAGAAACATTAAATTTAAGACTATCAGGTTCATAAACAATGGTAAAATCAAAAATATTATTGTAAATACAATTTACAATATTCACGCAATATTTTAATACTTATAAACTGATTTTGATGTACTATTTTATTTTATATATTTGATTGAAAAAGGAATAATAAGAAATTAGTTTTAGGAAAATTCATTGAAACATGGTAAAAAATTAACAAAATAAATATAAAAATGAGTTTACTAATGAAGATTCTAGTAGTTATCTTTTCCTCTTTTAAGTTGTGGTGCTGCATAAGAAGCCACCATTTGATTTGTCTAATGTGAGGAATGCCAGGCCTCCACCGTGGTTCGGATTCCACGTTAAACTGTAGGCCCTCCATTTCATCTCACAATCACCCTACCATTGCACATTAGCGTAAGTGCGTATAACCCGAACGGGTAGTAAGACGCGGTGCTAATAATAATAATAATAATAATAATAATAATAATAATAATAATAATAATAATAATAATTTGTCTAATGTTTAGTGTGATTTTTTTAAAATTTCAATGTATTCTCAATAGACATCGATTGATTCACAAATAATTAATAATATAGTAAAACGTTATCAATGTATCTCGCACATAAACACGTCTCTGTATGTTCTAAAAGTTGTTCCAAACGTCACTCGGTAATACAATCAAGGAAGACTATGGTGGGACTAGAATATAAGGCTGCTTGCTACCACGCAGAATAGCGCCGAGCACGTGTCTTACACAGCTAACTAAAAAGGATGTTTAGGAAGTAGCCATCAAAGCAAAAAGAGGTTGATGACCCCTCGTCTCGGAGGGAGAGTGGTTGCGCATGTCAAACGTTGGTTTATCCTCTAATTACTCCACTCCATTAATGGCGGTGTTTCATGCAGGAAACAAGACCTTGCCTCCTGACACTGATGACGGGACTGTATTGGAGCTGGTAGACAAGCGATGTGGTCCTAAAAAATTTAGAGGGGGGGTCCACGAGGATAAGGATTGGTGACAAGCGCCCGCCCCTTCCGCTAGTCGCTACCGCCACTACCAAGTACCAGACAAGAAACAAGAGAAGTCGCGAGGGTACCTCAAAATATATTTTCGCAAATTAGATATTTAAAGGGGTTATCATGATCAAATATGAATATAAGCTTAAAATAATGCTAATCATATACATATATATATATATATCAGCCTACCACCTCCATCCCCCTCCCTCATTACTTATCTGTAAATTGGATTAGCTCATACATATTATCTGAACGGAAACAATGTGTTGCAATCGGTAAATCCCTTTCTAGTTGGCGTAGTTTAGATATGGGAGTACCGCAGAGGTCAGTTCTTGGACCGCTGTTGTTTTCCATGTTCGATTCCCGTGTACAGGTGTCATTTTTCAGTTTAAAGAATATGATAGCTAGATGCGTCTATAGCCATACTTGAAAAATATGATAGTTTTGCTAGTCAACCCATTCCGAACTTAAGTTGGTATTTACTAAAAGCCCTGTAACTATTTTTTTTTAGACAAGCAAGAAACGTGACTTTGGTGATTTTTCTCCTGAGTCCGACTACTTTAAATTTCTGGTTCAACTATAATTAAATAATTAAATTAAGTCAACAGAAAACTATGTAATGAGTTCATAATTTGCTAAAAAATTATTTGTAATAGTAGTTATAAATAATTTACTTTCAATGTTTATATTTTCAAAGGGATCAATTCCCCCCCCC
>CABFWO010001538.1:0-14118 GCA_902155825.1 Timema genevievae | reverse complement strand
CCCCCCCCCGCATTTTACTACCCAGTCGAGCTATACTAATACATATGAATTACGTTAATGGGATAAGAGTTAGGAAGGTATTAGCTAGAGAGAATTTACCCGTGTGGAGGGATAGTGAGGGTTCTTCTAGGAAAAACCACCCTCAGCACACTCGGCCGGGATTCAAACCCCGACCTCCCAATCACCGAGCAACCAGACTAAGTGAATTTGACATTTAGACCAGCGGGCGCTGGTATAGCTAGTTGTTAAAGGTTCTCACTGTAATTGTTATGTGTTGCTGTGCAGGAATGTTACGGCTCGAAAGACCCGGCGAAGATCTCCCAGGTGAAGGAACTGTACGACGCTCTTGGTCTCCCCGTCACGTACAAGCAGTACGAGGAACAGACCTACGATCTTCTGTGTACTCAAATCCAGCAGATCTCCAGGGGACTGCCGCACAAACTCTTCTTTAGGTTTCTGGACAACGTCTACGTCAAGAACGTCACCAACGAGATCAACTGAGCGAATTCTTTCTCCAGTTCATAACACGATACACTACGTGGGTCTAGGTCAGGGCTAGCTAGCCTATGGCACGCGAGAAAATCGTCTTGACACGCGAGATTTTCTTGGCAGCGAGAGATTTTCTAAACTGCTTGAGAAAACTTAATTGCCGACGAGAAGATTTTCTTTGCACGCAAGAGAAAATTTTCTTGGGACGCGAGAAAATTTTGACATGCGAGATGATTTTCTTGACACGCAAGAAGAATTTCTTTGCACGTGCTATAGGATTTTCTTGACATGCGAGAAGATTTTCTTGGCATGCAAGAAGATTTTCTTTTTACGCACCTGAGGATTTTCTTGGCCATGTGAGAAGATTTTCTTGGAACAACAGAAGATTTTCTTGGTCAAGTGATAATATTTTCTTGCCACCCGCATTCACTGCTGTCCCAATATTTTCTATGTCTGACCGATTTTGATATACTATGGAGTAATTGACACAAAACTGCTATATGCTATGAATAAATAATTTTAGAAACACCTAGAGTGGTTCGATACGTTAACAGGAGGTTTCTCAGCTGAGTGAGCACGTGACTTTGGACATAAGATTTTACAATCCCTGCAATAGTTTGTTGTGCTTCTCAAAATTTCGAATGTCACATAAGAAAATTTAATCAAAGATTGTCTTCTTTTTGGAACGTGCTATCAAAAATGTTCAACAACCCAGCTCTAAACAAAAGTGAGACCGATAGGTCTATAAAAATTTTTTTAATGTGAACACCTTTTTAACTGTGCGGTATTGATCAGTAGCCTCACTATGTCTTTTTTCGGAGGGGACTGAAACCCCTGATTCTGAATTCAACCCCACCCACAGAAGGACTAAGTTAAGCATATACTTCTATGTTTAAAATATATTAAGTATTTAGTTTTAAAAATTAGGCTAGTCTTAATTTTAGGTTTGAATAAATGAAGGCGCTTTTATCAACATCAAGTTCGTTTGTTGTTTCGATCTTTTTCTCAGCATTCTGACGGCCTTGAATATAAGTTCATCCTTAGTTTGTGATAGTTGCGAACAATAAAAGATAGAGATAAAAAATATTTTATTATATTAAAAGATAAATATACACAATGGTATGTCCAACTACGGTGCTAGGGTGTATATTTGTTAAAATAATAATATTTTCAATAAAAATAATAACCTAATTTTAATACACTCTTGTTTATTGAAAGCCCCATTCTATCCCCCACCCAAATTTGTCATTTTAACTACGCTAATGATAGTGTCACTTAGCTTATTTCACGTTTATCTGAGGTGGAAAATAGGCGTGTTAAGACCCTTCTGGATACTATGAAAGCTTATCATTAGCATTTTATCTGGATATTTTTTAGTATTTAAAAACTACTCAAATGGGGCTCCTTAAATAAAAAAAATAGTTATTTATAAATGAATAGCCAAATCTTGAATAAAATCATAAAATTGTCATTGGTTTATTATTTTTATTTATTAATGTCACTTTTCCCTGATAGTTAAAATTTACTGATCAAATTGAAATTTTAGAATTTTACATGTAGAAAACTATTAGTCATCAATTTGAACAAAATAAATATTTTATTTTTTAAACTATAAAATATTATGGAATTGCCAAATCAAAGTAGAATGGAAAACAAACCTTATTGTGTTGTATTAATAGTGATCATATAAATTAAAAACACCTTGTCACATGAGGAAACTCATCTAATAATATTTTACTCTGCTTCTTACAAATTGAAGTACTTAAGAATAACATTTATCCTTCATTTACCAGAAAGATTGCACATTTCCACTATGGCGCAACTTATAATTTAGGGCCATGGTGTAAACTCTCAAGGTAAGTAGTCTGCTAACTTTCAAGATAAACGGGGTGTACCTACTATTTAAGTCGTAGCATATATTTCATAAATAGGTAGTACCCCACGCAATTTTGGTAAAAGGGGTACTATGGAATCAGCAAGGGGTTGTTGTGGGTAAATTATATAGTTATAAAACTCCCGTTGTTTATAATTATGTTCGTCTTAGAATGTAATCTCAGCCCACTTCTGGTGAATAAATTCAGGGTTAGTGTTTAATTTTCATTTCATGCCCTTAAGGCTAGATTGAAAACAGATCAATAGACAAACAAGATCAATAGTTAGTGTTGGTTTGGAAGTAAATTTACTCACTGTAGAAGTATTTAGATATATATAAAATGTTAGCCACATAATTAATTACAATTTAACTTAGTAAAGATTTTAACACTTTATTTTGTCATGTATTAAAATAGTGATTTCATTTATTAAAATTAAATTAGTTATTTGTAGTTATTGTATAGTGTAAATACATTAATATATTCTTATAGAATTTATTCTTTATAATTTAAAATTAAATAAAAGGAACATATATTATTAAGCATGTTGTTATAATAATTTTAGTTTAACATTCCATAAATACTATTTCCTCTTAAATTTGTACCATGAAACTTACAATCATAATGGTACATTATTGTAACCTTTCAATATAGTGAGAGCAATAAAGTGGTAAATTCAGTTTGATATTGATTACATCCTACCAATCTTATTCCAACTACAATAGAATGATATGTTATATCTACACAATTTAAAAAATGATGGCTACTATTGGCTTCAAATATGTCAATCATCGGCGTAGAGAGATGGGTATACGGAGGTCCCCCTGGAAGCTGATGCGACAACCCGCTCCCCTTCCCAGCCCCTTGGTATCGATGAGTTCAAATTGGGGAGTTCCACATCTATGTGTAGAAACTTAGTTAAATTATTTTTATTGGTATATAAATGCGTGTAATTTTAAAGTATGGCTCTTAATATATAATTATTCAACATTCAAAACACACAAAACTTTAGATGAAAACTATACTTAGGTATGTACCATGTCAATAATATCAATCTCTTAGATCTGAATATTCGGTGATCACTCTTAATTTGTGTTTTACATATTCCACATCCTGTGTCCTTAAAATGTTGTAGTTGATGATAGTCTGGGATGGCAGTGGTAGTCACGGCACACATACAAAAATTACCTACTAAAGTCAATTACAAACACAAATCCACGAGACTAAAGATAGCTATAGTAACGTGGTATCTTCCCTCTGATCTAAGGAAGCCAAACTAGAGCTATCTATAATAACATGGTATCTTACCTCTGATCCAAGGAAGCCAAACTAGAGCTATCTATAATAACATGGTATCTTCCCTCTGATCCAAGGAAGTCAAACTAAAGTTAGCTATAAAAATATGGTATCTTCCCTCTTTTCCAAGGAAGCCAAACTAGAGCTATCTATAATAACATGGTATCTTACCTCTGATCCAAGGAAGCCAAACTAGAGCTATCTATAGTAACATGGTATCTTCCCTCTGATCCAAGGAAGCCAAACTAGAGCTATCTATAGTAACATGGTATCTTCCCTCTGATCCAAGGAAGCCAAACTAGAGCTATCTATAATAACATGGTATCTTCCCTCTGATCCAAGGAAGCCAAACTAGAGCTATCTATAGTAACATGGTATCTTCCCTCTGATCCAAGGAAGCCAAACTAGAGCTATCTATAGTAACATGGTATCTTCCCTCTGATCCAAGGAAGCCAAACTAGAGCTATCTATAGTAACATGGTATCTTCCCTCTGATCCAAGGAAGCCAAACTAGAGCTATCTATAGTAACATGGTATCTTCCCTCTGATCCAAGGAAGCCAAACTAGAGCTATCTATAATAACATGGTATCTTACCTCTGATCCAAGGAAGCCAAACTAGAGCTATCTATAGTAACATGGTATCTTCCCTCTGATCCAAGGAAGCCAAACTAGAGCTATCTATAATAACATGGTATCTTACCTCTGATCCAAGGAAGCCAAACTAGAGCTATCTATAGTAACATGGTATCTTCCCTCTGATCCAAGGAAGCCAAACTAGAGTTTTCTATATTAACATGGTATCTTACCTCTGATCCAAGGAAGTCAAACTAGAGCTATCTATAGTAACATGGTATCTTCCCTCTGATCTAAGGAAGCCAGACTAGAGCTATCTATAATAACATGGTATCTTACCTCTGATCCAAGGAAGCCAAATTAGAGCTATCTATAATAACATGGTATTTTACCTCTGATCCAAGGAAGTCAAACTAGAGTTAGCTATAGTAACATGGTATCTTCCCTCTGATCCAAGGAAGCCAAACTAGAGCTATCTATAATAACATGTTATCTTACCTCTGATCCAAGGAAGCCAAACTAGAGTTTTCTATAGTAACATGGTATCTTCCCTCTGATCCAAGGAAGTCAAACTAGAGTTAGCTATAGTAACATGGTATCTTCCCTCTGATCCAAGGAAGCCAAACTAGAGCTATCTATAATAACATGGTATCTTACCTCTGATCTAAGGAAGCCAAACTAGAGCTATCTATAATAACATGGTAATTTCCCTCTGATCTAAGGTAGCCAAACTAGAGCTTTCTATAGTAACATGGTATCTTCCCTCTGATCTAAGGTAGCCAAACTAGAGCTATCTATAATAACATGGTATCTTCCCTCTGATCCAAGGAAGTCAAACTAGAGCTATCTATAATAACATGGTATCTTCCCTCTGATCCAAGGAAGTCAAACTAGAGATAGCTATAGTAACATGGTATCTTCCCTCTGATCCAAGGAAGCCAGACTAAAGTAAGTTACGATTAATTCTCACAAAAATAAATATTCGTATTCCTCAAAGTAGCTACTATTAATAACACCTTCAAATTTCCTAACTGGTTTTCCTCTACACTTAAATATCACGAGAAAGAATCAGTTCTTCAAAAGAAATTAAAAAACATGTAATAGTGAAATCTATTTTCCTTTTTCTCACTTGCGCAAAGTATTCAAAACATTATTGGATCGAACCAAATCGATGAATTCAATTGAATATAGTCTCAAAAGCAAACCCAAGGATTTTGGGAAATATGTAAAAAAAATAATTTGATTATAATATCGCCATCTAACATATAAATTAATGGTAATATCTAAACGTATGCTTAATTAATGACAAATGAGTTTGGGACCTACTATCAAACCATTTATAGTCCCGCCCTAGCGGGTACGTTATTGAAACTGGTAATTTTTTTGTATCCTTGCCGTATTACACCACGGGATGTGTCTATTTCTACTAAAAACTCAAGTTCATTAAAATATGCTGAGTTACATGAAATTATATGCGTTATTCTCAAAGGCTGTGCCAACATGATCGCTCCTATGCTAGCTTATATTATATCAATCTTAGCCTGCTAATGGAAACTTTTCCCGTTGAATGGAAACCATATGTTGTCATATCTATTAATATAAAAGGGGCTAAACTAAATTTTGGAACTATATACTATTTCTCTCTTAAATACTTCCTTTAAATTATTACATTATTACATGAGCATACTTTTCACCATTTAAAAAATTATACTCACGGATAATCAACATTTCTTAATAAAAAAAATAGATCTGCTGTCACGAACTTAGTAGAGTTACTGAGTCATGTTGCCACTCAAGTCTCAATGCAAGGTCAGATAGATGCAGTTTATTTTGATCAAAGTAAAGCTTTTTGATTTATGTCGAGATAGTGTTATATTCTCCTGAAACACTAGTCATTTTGGCTTATCTCACACTTATGTTAACTGTTTCCGTAGCTATTTGCGGGATAGAGAATATGCTGTTAGAATAAATTCACAGACCTCAAATACATGTTTAGTCCCTTATGGGGCACGAGGTTCTAATTTAGGACCATTCTTCATCAATGTGTTTATTGATGATATCGGTAAATACTTAAACTCATCTAGTTACTTACGGTAATCTTTGCGAAGGATCTCAAACTAGTTAAAACTATCAAATCAATATCAGTTTGTATAGATTTTCGAAATGACATTAATGGTAGGCCTACTCTACATGGGTCTACTAAGAACAAGGCCACCCAGAGGGGAAGGGGAGCAAACATATTTCCTTTATAGCAGTAAGGGGCCATAAATGTGTTACGTAACGCAATTTTAGGCTTTTTTTGACAAACCCCCTCACATCACGCTCCGTAACGCTTTGGCAACTCCCCTACCCCTTAAGTCACGTAACGCTTCCAGTTTCAACTATAAAAAAGCACCTTTTCATCATGTAATTTTCGAATGGGCTTTTTTTTTTTAGTAGACTAGTTATTTTCACGTCGGATCTTATAAGTTTAAAATAAATAGGATTTTTGAATAAAGGATACAATTTCTAGTCAAACCGTTTTTATATTTGTATTTACAAAAGACACGATATTAAAAGTGTGGAAAAGCTTAAGTTTATATATGACTAGATTATTTTTAAACATCTTCCAAACAAGTTGGTTGGAACCATTCAGTGGAGGGGGGGTAAGGGGTAAATGGCATAGGTGGATTGTGGCGGAGGATGAGGGGAGGCCTAACTATTTCATTAAATTAAATTTGATAAATTCAAACAATTTTTTTAAATTGTTTGTTTTATAAACTATATAAATATACTGTTGTTATTTTGAGATAATGGGTATTTATAGCCCCGTGATTAAGCGCCAATTATTACGATACGGAATTATTATTATATCCCACGTTTGCTTGGGGCGCCGGTTAAAGTGATACCATTTAATCAGCTGATAATTGCCCCGTGATCGAGTGCCAATTAAAGCGGTACGGAATTATTATGTGAGATAATTTAATTAAATAAATAAAACCTTTAATATTGCACACGATTTATTTAGATCATGGCACTGGTTTATTACAACGTTCTGTAGATTTATGTTACCGGCACTGTTTTAATGAGTTCTATAGATTTATGTCGCCGGCACTGTTTTAATGAGTTCTTTAGATTTATGTCGCCGGCACTGTTTTAATGAGTTCTTTAGATTTATGTCGCCGGCACTGTTTGTAATGATACTGATTTAGACCGCTCTCATATATTTAAAAAGTCATAGATGAAGGTATTTTTCTTCAATAAACTCTATGTAAATTATCCTTTTAAGACTTCATCCATGGAGAATCACGCGTTTTTCAGAAATAATGTAGAAGGATTGCACCACTAAAACTTATTTTTTATTTCAAAATTTCACTCCGTAGTATTTACCAAACAAGTAAGAGACGTTAAGCTCCCTATATATACCCAATAGGAAGCTAGCCTTCATGACACCTGTTGCCAAGACGCTTTCGATTTGTTGGTTTTGACACTGGTCACGAGAGGTCCAAGGGGCAAGGGGTAGGTCATATATAAGCTGTTTGTGCGTATGAACACACAGAGTGGCGGCGACATAAACCTATAGAACGTATAATATCACGACAGTGATACTAACTTAAATATAGAGAGTATTCACATAAATCTACACAGTTCCGGTAACATAAATCTACAGAACGTTGTAATAAACCAGTGTCATGATCTAAATAAATCGTGTGCAATATTAAAGGTTTTATTATTTAATTTAATTATCTCACAAACATTCTATACCGCTTTAATTAGTGCTCGATCACGGGGCAATTATCAGCTGATTAAACGGTATCACTTTAACCGGCGCCCTAAGCAAACGTGGGACATAATAATAATTCCGTATCATTATAATTGGCGCTCGATCACGGGGCTATAAATACCAATTATCTCACAATCAACGTAGACGTTGTTCGTCCTTTGACAAAAGAATCACAGAGGTGTGTTAGATTATTTATTAGGATTGAAGAGAAGCTTAACTTGCCACCTGAGAACTAAACAGACGTGTCGGGTCTAATAAAATGGCTTCAGTCATTTGAATTCATCCTTCTCACTACATTATGGTACAAAGTGTTGCAGTTCATTATGATATAAACAAAGTCCTTTAACTAACAATGGAAGTAGTAACACAAAACTTGAATATACCAGTGAAGGGGGTTCAGTGCTTGAAATAATCCAGACCAAGTCCACTCACAGAAACAAAACAAGCCGCTTAGAACTTCGGAGTAAAACCAGAATTGAAGTAAACCTCAATAATTCATAAGAAACGAACATTACATTATAACATTAAGACACAATGCTCAAAAAAGTTTTTTTAATAATCGAAGTAAACTTTTTTATAATGTACATAACTTAATATTTTCCTAATTAAAAGGTCTAAATTAAATTAATTATTTTTAGTGAAAGGGGCTTTCAAAATCCCCTTGCCCCAGGCCCCCTGAATACTCTGGGTGGCTCTAACAGAGAATCAGGGCCGGCATTCAAGTATTTGGCACCCTGTGCGAAAATCGAAACTTGTACCCCTAATTTCTCTCCCCCTTCTCATCCCCTTCACTACTCCCATATTCTCTTGCGCACCTGTTACTTTCTAAAGCCAACTTTTAATTTTGTCATTTGATGACCCTCAAATGTTTCTATCACGACTTGAATGCTGCAATCTTTCAATTTTACAAAAACCAGGCAACATTGCGAAAAAACTACAGCAGTTAAAAACTCGTGTTCGAGAATTTCTTGATGTGAGGTTTTAAGAGGAAAGTCCCGTCCCTCTTTAGTGGATAAATATTTAATATCTGATTTCAAATAAGAGTTTTATTGAAAAAGAATATTATATACACTAACATCACAATAAATTGTTAACTCTATTTTAATTCTCTGAGCTCTTAGCGTCTTTTAAAAAGTGTTTGTCATTCAACTCTTAGGAATACAATTAAGAACAAATCTAATTTTCATTAACTAATGTCTGCAAAATTCCCTCCGTTGTGTTTAGTTACATTCGGTTTCTTTCTTTTGTCCACCTAATGGTCATCAATGAAATCATTAAATAAGTTTACCGAATGTACATATATTTTGTATTTTATAATCTAGCTATTTTCACACAATTTAATTATTTTTTTCTAAAATACAGGACAATCGGGTGTCCCAATGACATATTTCTGGACAATGGGACTTTTCTTTAAAAGACAGGCCAACCAAGACCGTAGTCGGGGGGAGGGAGGGGGAGTTCAAACCTACCCCAAAATTTAATGAACAAACTATATATGGCTTTATTTATGGTTCAAACAATGTCAAAATTAAGGCACAAGTACAAATCAGGGGGCTGTGTTACCGTAAAAAGCCCTTAATATTAAGAATCTTTTCTAGCCTCCGCCAGTTATGGTGTTATGTTGCCATAAAAACCCTTAAGATAGCTTCTAGAACTGTTTATCTTGATGGGTGACCTGGCGGTCTAGGGGTAAGGTGTCAGACTTCTGTACTGGGGGTCCAAGGTTCAATCCTCGGTCCCGGCACAGATTTATCTGATTGCCAAACCCTTCCGTCACCTCCGACAAGGCGTGTATTAATCACAACTTGTGAATGTGTGGAATGCCAGGCCTCCACCGTGGTTCGAATTCCACGTTAAACTGTAGGTCCTCCATTTCATCTCACAATCACCCTACCATTACACACATTAGCGTAAGTGCGTATAAACCGAACGGGTAGTAAGACGCGGTGATAATAATAATAATAATAATAAATCATTGATATTTTTTTCTAGCCTCCGGCAATTGGAGGCTGTGCTCACCAACCCCCTCCCCCCGAAATTATTGGTTGGCTACGGCCTTGGGGACAATCCCGTATATACGGGACCATAGATAAAGGATAGTATATGCGGCCCAACTATAATGTGACCAATCTTTCATAGAAAATCAGTGCCTACATTTTATTTAAAGAGTATGACATAATGTTTGACCTATTTTTAAAAGTATGTTTAACTAATAAATTAGGATTACAGAAAAAATATACATTTCATTACTTACTTGATAGAAAAATATTTTTTTAAAGGCATGGGCACTCTTTTATGCATCCAAATCAGCAATTTGCTTCCTTTTACAATTTTGAGCACCGGATATTTTTTTATGTGCCATTTTTCAACACGATCTGGTGATGCAAACTGAACACTAAACTTTTACTGATTTGCTTTAAGAATAAAATAAAACTTCTTCTTTAGTGTTTGAACAGCAAATGCTAGAGCTAGAATAAATTATGCAAGGCCGTAGCTAGCTAATGATTTCGTGGGGAGGGGGGTTTGGTGGGCACATCCCCCAATTGCCGGAGGCTAGAAAAAATTCTAAATGATGGACATTTCTAGAAGCTATTTGAAGTGTTTTTTTTTTATGGCAACTGCCGAAGGCTAGGAAAAACTTTAAATATTAAACACTTCTAGAAGCTCTCTGAATTGCTTTTCATGGCAACACAGCCACTAAATTTGTACGTGTACCTTAATTTTAATATCGTTTGAAATTACGCTTTCCTGGTTTCCATGAATTCAACTAAGTTCAACTCTACAACCAAGTTATCGAAAGTATTGGAATTTAAGATTAGACAAAGGGGGAGAGATGACGGCGCTTGAGTAGAAAAGTTAAAGTTAAGTTGATCGTGATCCCGGCTTGGGGTACTAAAAAAATCTGTATACTTTATATGGACACTTAACGGCTTGCTGCACTCAACAATTCGTTCTTCGTTGCTATGGAGATGGGTGGGGGAACTGCCTGAAAAAGCTTTACCCAGTACCGGTACCGTATGCTCAGACAGTACGAAAATCTTAGACTCTGGACAGTACGCATACTGTTTGCGCAGCGTGTTTATTTCTAGTTGGATAGGGATCTAGAGGGAATTGACTGGTTGTCACGTAGGCATAACAAAACTCGATAGAAATGGTGATACCTTGAAAAGAAAATTTTACCCTGTGACCTGTTATGCTTAGCTAAAAAAAGATTAAATTCTATGAGACAAAAATGCTAAAATCATTCAGATATGTGTTCGCCAGCGTGAACCAACTTTCATCTACAGAGATAAGGCGTTGTATTGGAACCACATCGTGCTTTTTACAAAATGATCATTTTACACCTCAAAATAAAGTGGTACCAGAAGCAAAGCGTAGACCTAACGTTCCTAGGTATCCTCGGTAAGTGATTATTTTCATAAACGCTGTTCTGACGTAATTATATAATAATATATTAAACTTGTTAAAAATATATCCATAGAAATATTTATTTTCGCCCTGACAGGTTTGACATCTGACACGTGTGCTTTGTTTTTGTTAATAAAGTTTTGACCTTGAAACACTACAGGGTTCGGTCATTTCGACAATAGATACAACAATGTGCTTTTTTAAGTCTAACAAAATGGTCTTTATTTTGGTACATCAAGATAATACAATATTTAATAAACAAAACAATAAATTCTTTCATTGAGTGTGTTTATTACCTTGAAGTTTTACTGTAGATGATACAATACGAAAACAAAATATTAAGATAGCCTACATGTTGATATAATTGATAAGTTTAGTAGGCCTCTAAAAATGCAACCAACCTAAAAACATGCCAAATTTGTTTCATATTGATATAAGTCCTAAATTGCTATCATAATATTCAAATTGATAAAAAAAATAGAGCCATTATTAACATGGTTAACTTCATGTATCATTTTATATTTACCACTTTAATAAATAACAAGAAAACTCAAAATAAGTCCCAGCCAGCTGTATTGAGGGTGTTTTTGTCCTAATGGTTTTTCATACTAAATGCAAATGTGGTTCCACATCCTCTAAATTCAACCTACCTCACCCCTTACACATTAGTGTAATTAACAGAGCCTGTATTCGAATAGTCTACTTCATGCTCCATCGACCCTTGACGTTCACTCAATAGTTGTATTAGCAATCATGTGATCAAGTGCAGATCTGTCCGAATAGTTAACGAAGTATGCTAATGCACCCCTCACACGCCCTTGAGTCCAAGCGCGACAGCAAGTTACCCTTGACACGCCATCGATGCGATGTTTGATCAACAATTGTTTAATTTTTCATCTGCTAGAGAGAGAGAGCCCGTAGGGTAATGTGATCTTTGATAACGTACGTTAAATATACTGGTTGATTTGTAGTGTTGTAGAGTTGTATTTGTGTTGTGTTAGATAATTTGGCTAGTTTGTCATGTGCAGTGAAAATAAGTCACCACAAATCTGTAAGTGGCCTATGCTAATTTGGGCTAATAGTTGGTGTTTAAAATAATTTCAAAGTTAATTGGTAGGAAGCACCACTGCAGACTCAAGGGTGTGAAAAGGATATTTTGCCATTCGAATAGTCTGTTACAGTCCTCAAGTCTGCATCAAGTCAAGTGTACTTGACTATTCGGATACAGCCAGGGTCTACATATTCATAGGCCTATAACCTGAGTGGGTAGTGTGGCATGGTGGTAACAATATAATTCAAAATACAGATTATTATCAAAGATTAGCGGTTATCAACCTGGGGAATTGCTAGAAACACCAGTGAAGTCCGTGAAGTTGGTTCCTTCACATAAGGCTATAGGGCCTATGCCTAATACACACGGCCTACTGTATAGTAAAGTATATACAGTAATGTTTAATTTTTGCTCAAAGAAATATATAAAATAGCTCTAACTTATTTTAAGGTTTCCTGGGTTCCTTTTAAACAACTGCTATGTTGGCGACTGAACTTAACTTGTAAACTTGCGCTGCGTATCTTACTACCTGTTCAGGTTATACACCTTTGTACCGTCTGTCTGAGCTGTAATCAATTTTGCCACCCCTACAATCACAGAGTGAATCTATTTTAATTTAGATTAGACTGGGCTGTAATATATTTAAGAAGCTATAAGTTTGCTAAAATTCAAGTTCCTAGCTCATCTGAAAGTGGGTAGACATTAATGCCAGTGAGTGAGTCAGCTGTGTGGCTTTATAGTAGTATAATTTCAAATAATGATTTTTATATTTAATATGCCTTCATTTTTGAAATGATAAGTTATTTAATAACCCAAAGAGGTGCAGCGATACGATAAAAATTGGAAGTTTCCTTAAGTGTAAATTACTCTCAAAGTTATTTTCATGAGGAAATGAGAACTTCCATTTTGTTTTAATGTTAAACAATATATATATATATATATACACACAAATTTTAATCAAGCCTAGTTTGATATAATCTATTTTTTCACTTTCCATCCCTAAGTAAAAAATACTACCATTAATTTAAGGATTAGATAGATTATTTAAAAAAAACTCTGAGAAATCTTATGAAAACCCCATATCCCAAATTTTATCCCAATTGGTAAAATAGTGTTGTCTCTAGTCAGAGCTACAGACTGAGATTATTTAAAAAAAAAAGATTTTTCAGATTTAGGGGGTCATGAAACGTCGACATCCATCAAAATCTCGAGTTTGATTTTTTTAACAAATACTATTTTTTCTCTACCAGAGAGGTTGTGAGATGATCAAAAGTAACATTATATATTAACTAGTTGGTTGTTGCAGCAATGGCTGAAGATTATTTCACTAAAATGTATTTTAAACTTTTTATTGTGAAAGGATCTATATAATAAGCCCTCACTCACTTTTTAGTTAAAAGTTCACTTGTCAAAGGCTATAAACTTTTCTTAGATATTTAATTTTTGGTGTGTAATTTGAATCAAAACATATATTTTCCCTCTTCAAGCCCCAATGGAAACTTTAAAATTACCCCTCTCCCAGATCTATATCTATTAATTGCACAAACCACTCAAGTACCTACTGATTGAGCTAATATTATTTTTAAACAGAGACAAATATGTTATTTACCAATATACAGCTACAAACTAATTATGGTTTCCATGGTGATTAAGACAAAGAATGATT
>CABFWO010001537.1:153250-167382 GCA_902155825.1 Timema genevievae | reverse complement strand
TAAATTGTCTTAAAAGTTTCAAATCGATTTTTCTCAAAACTACCTTTTTGGAGTTGTGGCAGTGTTGTTCTAGGGGTGCGATATAATTACTTTAATGAGGTGGGGATGAGGAAGGAAGCATTTTAGACGTAATATGGTAATATACCCACATCAGTGCTAATGCAGAGTGGGAAACCATTTTGGGGGGAAAAAAACCCTCAGAAGACCAAGCCAGGATTTGAACTCAAACGCATGATCAGCAGGCCAGTCTGACATGGGTGACGCCTTAAGACCGTTTGGTCAGTGAAGCGAGTTTCAAAAAAAATAAAGTCCTAGTTCTGAAAACAAAATATTTATTAAAAACTTGAGATATTTAGCATTACTCTATTTATTTTTAATTTAGTTTAATTTTAAACAAAAAAATTATTATTAAATTTTGGTCCTCTATTAGACTATTCTTATTCCATTCCTTCTAGTAAAGATATTTTAAAAAACTAGTTTATTTTATGTTGGGATAGTTTTAATATAACTGTAATATTAAATATTGTGCACCAAAATACTTATTATTAAACACTTTTAATGGCTTTGACCTTTCAGAAATGTCTTAGTTGTGGATATTACAATTATATAAAAAAAACTAAATTAATTAATTAATTAATAATGCTATCATTGGAAACTTGCTATTGTGTGTATATTTGATAAAAATATATTTAATTTAATACGGCATAAAAAAAAGTGTAGAGAATTCTGCCCTCTTTGCGAAGTATTCTTGAAAAATACAATCTTATTCAATATGTTTACACATTTAAGTGTATCATGTGAATCAAACAGGCCGTGTCAATAAATTAATCGACTAGTGAACAAAGCTAGTAATTGATAGTAATTCAATATTTTGTCCAAACAGCAGTGGAACTATTTGAAATGTAAAACAGTGGTTTACAAAGAGCAAATAAGTAATAAAATTACCTGAACATTATTTGTAAAGTATTTCATTTTTATTTATTTAAGGTATTTAAGATGTACTTTTTGAACTGACTGATTATATCAGCACACATTTTTTTTAAAAAATAACATACTGTGATAGTAATATATTAAAAACACCAATTTCAGCTGAAATATAAGAAAATATGAATGGAAGTCACCGCATCGACAAAACTAACTGGCCCATTTTCTTAATGTTTCCTTTGCATTAGTAAACCAATACTCAAACAGTATGAAACTAATCACTATATTAGCAATAAATTGATAGCGCCCATCGTTCTAAAACCCACAAAGATAATTTTTATCAGCAAGTAAGAAACATAAAGGTAAATAAATACTAAATAATAATGATCTAATTACCGTATTTAAAATGGTATTCGTTTAGAATTGCAGATTTTGTATGATAAACATGATTATAAAATAGTAAATAACAGCTTAAAATGATTAAAATTGAAAATATGTTTATTAAAAAAAATTGTAGGGTTAAATTTTTCAAAGTAAGATTTTTTGTCAATGTTGAAGCTAATAGTTATTTGATTCAACTTAAAAAGTTTTTCAAAGCTTCGCACACCCCTATTATTCAGATTTTGTATCATTTTTAAATTCATTTAAAGTAATTAGCTTTCTTTCTATTTAAATTTCCTTTTAAAAACCTAATTACAACCCAATATTGGTAAAAAGATTCCAGCAGTTACTTAGAGCAAAATACATTTTTGATACCTAAATTGAGAAATTTATAGGAGCATCGATGTGTGTTACCCGAACTGTTAACTTACAGAAATCTCCTCCAAACTTCAAGCCTGGTTTCACGACCCAACCTTTTGATCGAAAGTGGTGGTACGCAACATACTTCTGAATAAAGTCTTTCTGCGACTCTGAAAAGAGACCCCATGTATCGACCACTGTAAGTGTGTTGCCAAACAAATCAAGCACCTGGAGACATCCGAGAGCATAGCTCAGGAAGAACGCCTCCTCCAAGGTGAGATGGAGCATTTCTCGAATTGGGAAGACCTCTGGTTCAATTCTTGCTGAGATATGATCAAGAAAATCTTCATCTTCACTATCGCTGTCTGGGACTACCAGTACTTTATCCGCCACATTGTATTGCTCTAAACTTTTTGTGTGTTTCTTATTTGAAGTTTCTTTTGACTTGAAATTGCAGTTATTTTTATTTGTAAAACTGACCTCACTATCATCTTTCATTAAAACATCTTCCTGTTGAAAATTTTCTGAATCTCTTTCTGTGGAAACTGTACTTGATTTATTTTTACATCCTTGAATTTCAGGATTTTTTAAGTCGACAACTTCAATGTCTTGACTTGATTTACTAATGTTTTGTTTAGTGATGGTAGACCACTCTTTAGAAACCTGTTTGTCATCATCAAACAAAGCGTTTTCTAGAGGAACACCTTGCGTAGTAGTTTCTTTTGAGTGGTTTGGATCAATAAACAAATTCTTATCCAAAGATTCTTCCATCACTACTATCTCTTTCCTTTGGGTGCATGGCTTTTTGGTTGAGTCAGGATTAAACGAACTCCTGGCAACTATTTCAACTTCCTCACTAGCCTTATCTTCATTTTTTCCAGATAAAGTTTTTTCCTGATTAGTCAAATAATTTTTTTCAATTGATTTATGACTGTTCCCTTCACTGTTGTGTTCTTGCTCACTGCTGTGAACTTGATGAGCAAAACTCTTTGCTTTATTATCAGGAAATAGGTTTGATACCTCTACAATATCTGTATCTTCCAAACTTATGGCTTCCCCAACTATATTATAATCCACGCTAGAGTCAAGTACCTTTGTTTCTTCGTTGTCCGAGTGAACGGTCACCAGAGTGATCTCTGAACATTCACCCCTTTTTTTCTTACCATTGTTGATTGTTTTGTTCTGATCTGTCTCAATAATTTCCAAATGCTGGTTGTCTACATAATTACATCTTTGTTTCAAAGTTTTTGATTGAGTGCTTAAGCTTTCCCCTTGGTCATCTGATATATCTTGTCTATCTTCATTCTTCACACTTTGAACAGCTTCCAAAATTTTCTGATGAATATCTTTCTTAGATACACTTTTATTATTATCAGAGGAATCTAAAGTGATAATGTCGTTTTCAAGATTAATCTCTTGTAAATTTACAGAACTAGAAACCTTTTTACTGTCATCAGAAGAAGAGGACGACACCAAACCATTACCAAGTTTATTATTGGTAAGGGAAGTTTGAAGCTTGGAGTTGTTTGAGTTATTACTGTTGTTCTTGTTTGTTTCTAGCCTTGATCTTTTTGTGTCTGGTTGCAATTCAGACGTTTCTAGAAATGTTCTCTTATTGTGTGGTTCCATCATGTCACTGTCCGGAAACTCTAGCGCCATCAAGCTTTGTTTTTCTGCCCATTTTTGTCTTTGAAGCCACTGGCGCTGGCGCACTAATGGTGGTACACCTTGTCTGACTTTTCCAAACACTGGAGCGCTTCGAGATAAAGAACCTTTGCCAAAGAATCCCTGTAACAATGAGAGCGTAACCATATATTATAATTTACTTATTTTAGTGTCAAAGTAATTGAAATACAATTTCTTAGAATTTAGTTTAACTTATAGATGTCACAATTGGTATTTTTATCAATTGAAGATTCTTAAATTTGGTCTTACTCTTCCACTTCTTGATTTTGACCCCACAATATTCACAATTTCAATATTTTTTTCAAGCACATTAAAAATATATTATTTATTTATATACTGAACTGAAATGTATTTTTTTTAATTTGATAAAAAACAAAAGTGCAAATAGAAAAAACAAACACAAAGGTCTCAAATGAGTACATTTAAAATGTGTTGGCACTTAAATGAAATGGCAAAAAAACTAATATGGGCCATAATGAAAAATTACCCAATCCATAATGTTGATGTTTAATTTAAATTTTGAACAAGGATTTGAGAGAAAAAATCAAGGTATTAAAATCCTGATATTAAGAATGATTATTTATCCTTCTGATACCAGTTAAAATTGTGTGTTTCAAGGTAATGACTGAGGTAAAGAGTCCTTAGCTTGTATTAACCCCCCTGAGTCCACTAACAACGTGTTGCACACGTGATCGTAATTGAGTGCCAAAGAGATTGAAACGGTGTACAACACATGGCAAGTTTAAACTTAAAACTGTTGACTGTTATATCTAGATGGCAACACCAATCAAAGGCTGGGTGCATTTGGATATCTTATAATCATTTTTGTCAGAATACATAGTTTTTACCACTCCAGTAAGAGATGGTAGAACATTCTGGTCTGTCATGGTGTTGCAAAAGAGAAAATGTTTAGATAAGGTGAATATAGCAAATTATTTGTGTGAAAGTAATTATGAAAGTGAAAGTAATAGTTATTTAAGCTGTGAGGAAGAGTTAGACAAGAAAGAGAACTCATATAGTAAATCAAATAATATTATTGACAAAATTGTTATACAAAAAGCATAAACAAGTGGTTTTGCAACCCTAAACAATCTCATGCATAACAATAACAATAATAATAATCATCAAGACTGCTGGGAATGAATCTGTGAACAAAATGAACCCGGTGTGTATCCATTTATTGAAGTGTCAAAAATCTCTCCAGTAATTTTACACAGTCTGGGAAAAAATCCTACTGTTAGGGATGTTTATATTAAGTTCCTATGTAACAACAGGGGTGAAAACCAGTCAAAGGGTCAAAATTACTTTCTTTACTGACCAAAATACTGACAAATTTAATAACAGCCAATCAATAATTTAAAGTTTTAAAAGTAAAACTGGGATTCATTAAAAACTTTTTTGTATTATTACTTGGCCTGCACCATTACCCTGGCCAACCATCGCACATCTTTTTTATTGAAAAAATAATATATTTTTTTAAAGTTAGAACAATGTCCTCATTACTGTACTAAAAAATTCAAGGGGGAAAAAAATTATTTTAACAATAATAGAATAATAATAAAACAGCAAAACATATTCAAAGTTATACATAAAATAAACATGAGATCAAAACATTTATGTAAGGTAAAACTTAACTTTACTTTTTCTGGTTTTTTGCTTAAAAAAAAGAAGTTATTAACAAACTCTTTTGTTTTTCAACAGTTTTCTGCACTGCATCTTAATGCAATTTTGTCTTGTCCTCTTCTTCCATTGCTTTCTCCACTCCTTCCAGCATGAGCTGTGCCATGTTGAATCCCACCATGTCCTTTTTTTCAGTGGCCTCCTTAATAAGTTTGGTTGCATTGGGAGTGTCAAAAACTTGTGTGGAACAGAGAGGGAAATAAATTTCCAAGACTGGAACTATGGTTGAGCGACCCAAGTCAGGCCCTAATAAAACCTCACCAAGGGAGGACAGAAAACTTATAAATATTAGTAAGAACAATAGAAAAGCTAGTCTTAGTGATATTTTGAGTAAATTTAAGGCTGATGAAGGTCCTGATATCAGTATCATGACTGCACCACGTCGACTTAATGATGTCGGGATAAGTTTTTTTTACACCCTGTGAAAAATGCTGTTAATCAATGATCAGAGAAAGCAAAAGAGCTCACTGGTGCTCAGAAAGGCTTGGATGGGACCAGTCTGCTCGGCAACAAGTTGATTTCAGTGACAAGAGTCGATTTTTGCTTATTCCCCGCTGCAGAGTCAGAGTTTGTCGAAATCTTACAGTGAAATTCCTCCCTGCATGTGTGGCCCCTACTGTCCAGCAAGGTGGCAATCTGATAATAATATGGGGTTGCATCACCTCAGAGGGCCCTGGGGAATGCAAAACTGTTGAGGGAACTATCAACAGTGCTCAATATTGTCAGAATTTATAAGATGTAATGCTCCCCTCAGTATCCAACCTGTTGGGAAAGAACTGGATCTTCCAACAGGATAATGCTCCAGCTCACAAGTCGGGGGTCACCAAAACATAGCTGGAAGAACATGACATTAAGGTTTTGCCATGGCCTNATAGCTGGAAGAACATGACATTAAGGTTTTGCCATGGCCTGCAAGGAGTTCAGACCTGAACCCAATAGAAAATGTTTGGAACACCATGGAGTACAAACTGATGAATAAAAAACCAACAGAACAAGGAGGAACTAAAATTACATGTCCTTTGCCTATGGCGTCAGATCACAAAGGAGGAGTGTAACAATCTAATAAACTCCATGCCAAAGCGTGTAAGAGATTGCAAACATAATAAAGGTGGGCCAGTCGACTAATAAAGAACACTAGAATACTCTAAAATTGTTTCCAGGCAGTTAATTGTAATTTTGAGCTAATAAATACCTGATAGTTTTGAGGTTATGATTTTTCACAAGGTGACCTTATATTTATGGTAAGCAATGTATTTGAAAATACCTTACCGAACAAAATTGTTAGGACCTTTTGCTCGTGCTCATAGAAATTCTCATATGCTGATATCAGCTGGTTCAGAAATATCTCAAATAAACAAAAATAAAATGTTATGTGCAAGTATTTTTAGTGTTTTTAATCACTTTAGTATCCAGTGGGAAGGAGGGAGGAAAATGGCCACAAATCACTAGCTAAATTTTCACCATGTTATAAAGAGCATCCATTTCCTCCTGGGCTTCGACGACAACGCAGTCCCCATTGTATATGCCTGTGTACACCTCCCAGAGGGCACTGCTCACAGGTATTCCTGACACACTTTCGATCTGCACTGGGAACGGCTGACGGGCTGCCACATGAACTCTGCGTTTACGTTTGGGCTCCTTCAGCTCCATACTAACTGCAAACACGGGAGCAATTATTAATTCATTTAGCATGTGTTAATAGCAGTGTGTTCTTCTTAACCTAAAGACAGCAACACTTGTGACCTGCTGCTGGAGAGGTGTCATTAAACTTTTATTACTGCACAACAACAATCCAGCAAGTGTGCATGTGTAGACAGGTTATAGCGTAATAGTTTACAATTATAATGAGTAGTTGTGACTGCAGCATTCTCGGTTGACTGTCCAAAAAATATTTTTGCCAAGTTACTGCTGCAAGGAAATGAATATTTTCTCTTCTCTAACCCCACTACAATACCACCCATTGTAAGTCTATATATATTTCCTACAGTATAGTTTGAGCAGTATATACAAATTATTTTCTTTGTTTTGATACAATATATGTATATCATAATGTTTTTATTGTTTCTTGTTGTTGTTTTATTGTTATTATTGTTTTGGTCATCATAATCATCATAATCATTATTTTTATTATTATTAACTTTCATACTTAAGAAGATGGTGAATTGAATAATACTAGGGTTTATAAAGTTTGATAGTTAATTTTGAACAAATATACACCCCCTTCGGTGGCCGCATGGTCTAACATGCTACTCTCGCAATAGACCGCCAATGACAAGGAGATCGAGGTTTTAATCTCAGTTGAGTGTACTAAAGGTTTTTTCCTCCCTTCATGCAAATGTGGGTAAATTTCCTCTAAATATGACCTTTCTAATCCACTAGCTCTAGCATAATTAGTAGACTTACATAAGCGTATAACCCTATCAGTTAGTAAGACGCAGTGCTAAAAAAACTATACAATTAAAATAAAGCTTACTAAAACCACAAAAGGAGGGCTAGCCAGCACACTTACCTTGGTGATACTGGAGTAGAAATTGTTTAGATAGAACACTATAAAACACACAAACACATTTTTAAGGACAAGCTTTCACTGTCTGTGTTTTATAGTGTTCTATCTAAACAATTTCTACTCCAGTATCACCAAGGTAAGTGTGCTGGCTATCCCTCCTAATTTAAACCATGATTTAGCCTAGTGCTCTATTACAATAAAACCACAAAAAGAAGCTAAACATTGACAAACTTTTGAGTTGACTTGTTCTTTGAATTATAATGTTTACCCATAATCCTAAATTCCATTGTAATATGTCATCTTTTCCTATTAAATTAATTGGTTTATTTGAACAATACCTATTATACGACATTTTAATTTAGCAATGCATGAAAGGTTTGAAAGTTAGGTTTGTATCATAATAATTATTTTAAACATTAATTTGGAATTTTATATTTGTGGCATCATCCAACATGTGTGGCAGTTGTAATCGGTTTAGTTCAAATGGATACTCATGTGAGGTTACATCGTGTGAGTTCATTTGTGGATGTTTAGGATTTTGTTAAACAAGATAAAATTATAATTATGTCTCTGTTACCTATAAAATATGGATTTTCTAAGAAAAAAGGTGAAATGTCATTGTTGTAGACAAGTAGTGTGAGTTTGTAAAAATTATAGTGCTATAGGATGTATAGTTTTAGGTGAACCACATGTTTTCTAACACGTTTAGGCAACATGACTGACCGACATTCAGTTGTTTTTTTTGGCCAGTTAATTTTTGTGGTCGAATTTTTTTTCATGTATTGATTTAAGTCTAGCCTTTCTGAGATGATCTTCTGTTGAAAACATTTCCACTATCCGCTAATGGCTGCATGCTAGGCCCATCATAGCTTCACCAGAGTCACATCAGCTGCCACTTTTAAGGGTTCATGTAAGGCCTTCCCAGCTATCATATCGGTCTTGGGGCATACTTAAGTCTCCATTATACTTCGCTCCCACATGCAATCCTCTACTTTATGCCACTGACCATCTCTTATGAAGAGGACAAGGGGTTGGATTTTAGGAGAATTGGGAAGTGTGATGGAGGAAACGAGTAAGAAATCGGGGAAAGAGAGGCAAGCAAAGGTATTTTACAAAAGCTTCAGAAGCCTGGTCTGGAGTAGAGATGCGCCGTAGAAGTGAAGAGGAGTGATGTACAGTGTGTAAGCCTATTATCTCCCAATATTGCAGTATGCATCAGAAACCTGGGTAATGAAGGGAAGAGATAAGAGCAGGATACAGGCACGCAAGATTAAATCTCTGAGGAGTAGGCTAGGTGTGACAATTTTGGACAGGTTGAGAAATGAAAGGGTGAGAGAGAGAGAGTGAAGGAGGAATCTCTGTAGGATAGGATAGAAAAGGTGAGAATGGGGTGTTATGGACATGTGAATAGGATGGAAGAGGGGAGGATTCCAAGGAGGATGCTCAAAATGGAGGTGGCAGGAAACCAAGAGTAAGACCAAGGGACACGTGGCTGAAGGGAGTGCAGAGAAGTGTGGAAAGGAGAGAAATGGATTGGGCCGGCGGGGAGGAGGATAAATGGTAGGAGAACAATTGAGTAAATGGCTTATGTTAGAGAGAGATGATGATTTATTTATTTGTCATATTAATTTTTTTTAGATAGGCCTGGAGTATACTAAGTTTATTAGGGTAATGGAGGATAGTAGTGAAAGGGTGACAAAAGGTACAGTTCAACTATTAGGATGTGCATATTATTTAGATTTGCAAAACTTTTATTATAGGATAGTAAGGAAATAGGTTTAGAAGTGAACACTGAAAAGACTAAGTATAATATGATCACACAGAGAACACAGACTTGGGACAACATATCATTTGACCAGATTAACGAGTTTAAATATTTAGGAACATTTTTAACTAGCAATAACAATTAGAGATTGGAAATGAGGAAATAAAAATGAGTGTAACGCATGCTATTACTTAGTCATTAAGTTGTTGACATCTCGCCTGCTGTACAGGAATGTAAAACTCAGAATATACAAAAGAATAATTTTATCGGTTGATCTCTATGGGTGTGAAATGTGGTCCCTTACCTTACATTAAGAAAACAAATTTAGTGTGTTTGAAAACAAGGTGATTAGGAAGATAATTGGTCCAAAAAGTGATGAGGCTACTGGGGAATGGTAGAGATTACATAGTGATGAGTTAATACCTTCTACTCATCATATGACATAGAATAATAAAGTCTCATAGATTACAGTAAACAGGACATACAGCGCAAATTAGATATTCTAGAACCTTGTTCGGAGTAATGACTGGCAAACCCAATGGGAAGGGACCATTGAGAAGACCTAGATGTAGATGGGAAGATAGCATTAGAATGGACCTGAAAGAAATGGGGTGTAACGAGGTGGACTGGAGAGAAGTAGCTCAATAGAGGGATAGGTGGCGTACCTTTGTTAGTATAGGAATAGACTTTCGAGTTCCTAATGCCATATAGGGTAAGTAAGATGTAATTTATAGGATGAATAGGCTACTGTTGCTGTTTAGTGTCCATACCCACCAACTATACCAAGCCACCATACAAGGAGTATACTACCTTGGCTGTGGTCTCTTTGAACTTCAAATGTGATCAAACTCCTCTTAATGACTTTGTTTCAAAGATGTATGCCAGTATGCAAGAACAAAGCTGAATTGGCCCATAGTGAGTGGTGTAGTGGTGGCATTGATTGATTTGCCTGCTAAGATTAGCATGCAGTGATTTTTCCAAGGAATTATGTCAATGTGATTGGCACAGTAGTGCTGTCTTGAGCACACTACTGCAGAGTTACTGGTCCACATAACTTTGTTTTGTATACCGACCTTAGTTCTCAGGTTGTGTAGCATGAGTGATTTAAGTTCACTATATATTATTCTAATCTCAAGCGATAACAACCAAACTAGAGTTATGGCATCTACCAAAAACTTTTCATTAAAATTAGAATATCCCATGCAAAAAATGAGCAACAATTTCAATAAAAAATATGTAACCTTGACTTGACATTATGCCATTTTTAAATTATTAAATAACATATTTGTTTGCACGTATTTGCGCGTGTTTTAGAGTTTTAAATTGTTACATTCATAACCGTATTGGAGATGATTTGGTTTGCTTTGCAATATCAATAACGTTTTGTAGGTGGGGCATACTCAGCAGTGTCTAGGTCAAGTTTACTGTACTAACATCAAATGCCAAGGCTAAGAAAATAAAAACTTTATAACAATAAACATTATAGGCCTAATTCAAAGAACATAAATCAACATGAAAGATAATCAATATTTTTGTTTCCCATGTGATTTTAGTGAGTTTTGTTTTAATTGTATAGTTAAATGTACATTAAAAACTAACCAAATTTATAAATATTATAGTAGTATGCTTCGATATGCCATCTCAGGGTGTATACAGGTCAAGAAATAGAAAAAGTCAAGATATTAGCACGGCAGACAAGAAAGTTAAGAAAGATATCAAAAGTTGTAGTTTAGAGTTAAAAAAATCTATTTTTATTTGCTTATAGAGTCTCATAACAAGACTTGATTCATGAGTTTCTTTGTGTCTTTTTATTTATTCTAGAACTTCCCCACAAGGAGTGAATAATTTCAGAGCACTAGATCGTCAATTTTTATACTAAAATTTTCTGTTATTAGGTGGGTTTAAAATTCCAATCTTCAAACAAGCACTTATAATGATTCCATTTCTTCATTAATATGTGGAAGCTGTTGAAATAAATCCACCAGCATCCACAAATTTCAGCAAGGTAAAATTGACCTTAGTAGACAAGCTATTTGTAGCAAAGTTGCCTTTAAATTTGAGACATTTTTAATGAGGTTTCAATCCAATGATGCTCTTCTCCCATTTTTTATCAAAGACTACACAAGTTGATGTAAAGTGTCAAATGACACATAATTAAGAAATCTATTAGGCCTATAGGTGATGTTAATAATCCAATGTGATTAATGACAATAATGTATCAAATCCTGTTGTTTTGAAGATGGCATCCGAAGTTACGTTGATTTTAGAGCCAGTATTGCAAGAATGCAAAAAGTAACCTATTGCTTTCGCTTTAAGAGAAACTCCTCTTAAAATGTTCTTTAAAATCAATTATTGTCAAAGGTGCTTCTTGCCTCTATCCAGATGTAATGAATGACAAGTGACAAATTATTAAGATCTGACATTGAAACGGGGCAGAAAAAATTATTACTATGCGCATTAGATATAAGACCTAATTATCCCTAAAATGTGATTGTGCTCCATGTGATAAAAAACTATCCTACCTAGCCGGCGAGTCTCACCGTCTCTTCGGCTTTAACTCCAACTCCCGCAACTAATATTCTTTGTTTTGTATTCTACAACCAGGCTTCATTCAAATCTTCTAAATTGAGGTTTTCTGCATATATGGAATGAGTTGAACATCAAAATGTTATTTAAAGATATTCCTTTATTTCGCCACAATAGTTTACTATTTTATTCAAATTATATTATGATTCCAGTCATAAGTGTTTTAATTTATTAACTAAAGAATTTAATTTTCGTAGGAATTTAGCCTTATCTAACAGCTAGAGAAGTTTAATAAATAATTATTCTTTTACATTGTGTTAGTCAGGCCATGTTATATGCAGTTGTCACTATTGATAGATATTATCAATATTTATAAACAACACTATTAATGTAGTAAAATGTGATCAAGGTTGGCAAAAAAAAAAGTAATAATTTAGCAGCCAGTGGGTTATTTTTCAATTGATCTCACAAGTCACAACCATAGATAATAGAGTCACAACGGATCAACTCTCCTTGCAGCCAGCCTTCTGTCTTTGTCTTTAGTAGTGTGTTGATAGTCATGCGTAATAAGATGTATCCGAGTAGTGGGTGGATAAGTTATATTTAAGCGTATATTATAATTACTTCAACGAGAGGCAATGCTTGCAGTGCTGTAAATAGAGGTAGCAATAAGAATAAAAAATGGATTTGTCGTTTTTAAAATTTCCAAATGACGAAAGAAAATGCAGCATACGGGACGATTTTTTCAAAAAAGACGTGCGTTGTTTGCATAATAACATTAAGTTTTGTGCACTTTATTTTGAAGATTCGCAGTTAATAAACTTTAACAAAAATGAATTAATGTGGAATACGAATCCAACACTATTATTTGATGCTCCAAATAATCCTGCAAGCGTGATATTGAAATAGAAATTACTAACTAAATGTAATAAATTAACTACACAGATAACTTACATTAGTGCTACGTCTATGACACCCCTTAATATGGGTAATTTAAATAAGGTTGTTTTAAATGAAAAGGGTTCAACAAGCTTTTCAGAACCTTTGACAAGCCAAAACGTAAATTAAAAATAACAATTAAAGAAAGCTATTGAATTATTTGAAAGAATCTTGGAAAAAGAAACTGCATAAATTTCGAAACTACGTAAAAACATAAGGAACTTAAACGGCCATGAGTTTTTTTCTTAGCAAAACGAGTGTTGCTTCTGACAGAAATGGCATTAAGCCATACTATCGAAATACTTGACAAAGGGAGCCCTCAGTGTACTATTGAGTCAAATTAAGATGCCTTGGATCTTTGAAGAAAAAATCTGGCAATAGATGGGATACTAAGAAAATTAAGCTACAGTATTTGCTTTGAAAATGTAACTTTGCAGTCCACAAGGAAATCGAGTTTTGTCTCGGTATCTTAACTTACCTTCGGAGCGAATACTACAAAAGTTTGTTGATGGCATAAGATTCCAATGTGTGGTATAAGAAAAAATATTTAAAAAAAGGGATATTAAAATTAAATATTAAAGGATGCAGAATCTTGTATCCAACAATTTGACTTACGATTGATCATTGTTTGTAAACAAACTCTTTTTCTTCTTTATTTCCTCGTGGGGCTTTTAAAATTGAAAATGCACCAGATTGGATAACGTATATTTGTGTGTCATCACAATCTCTGCCTTCCCCGCTTTGTAAGTAGTTAATTTCTTTTCTTCCACGTATTGCGTCAGCCATTACAATTCTCACAGGAACTTGTAAAAGACGATAGAAATAAAATCAGAGCTAATAAGTATGGTTTTAAATGTGGAAGAATTATTTTGACTAAAATCGGGTAGATCAGGTAAATAAGAATGTTTCATGTTCTGATAAAAGTATTGATATAATTACATGGTGTTTACTTCGACGAAATTAGGGCCATTAAATCAGCGGCCCGCCAAGCTTTACGGATTATGTTTAAATGATTTGACATGATTTACTTTTTCATATTTGTTAGTATTATTCTAACTTTATAATTAATCCCACTAGCAGACTAGTTAATATTAAAATATTGAAACAGAGTTGTGTGTTTGCGTGATTTAATAATTTGTTTGACTTATTACAATTTTATTATTTTTGTAAATCTAATTTAACGCAATTTTATAATTTTTTTAGATCTAACTTTCAATAGCTAAATCGTGAAGAGAAGTAACCAGCCTTGTATCTTACTAGGCTTAGGAATGCAATATTATAGGGTTTCTTCAAAATAGTTTAAAACGTAATTACGGTTGTACATAACACTTTGGGTGGGAGGCAATGCCGTACCCAAAAGTTTAT
>CABFWO010001537.1:118053-151696 GCA_902155825.1 Timema genevievae | reverse complement strand
GGGGGGGTTGATTTTTAGTACCGCCTACAATCACTGCTAGCGCTGAAAACTGTTCATATTCGATACGTAGGAGATATCGATCTATAATATCCTTTATCTATGCTTTGCACCTTAAAGTGCTAAAGTTTGCTGTGTGTATTATATTTGTAATGTATTAAAGTACCGGCAAATATACTTGTGAAGTGCTGAAAGTTATAAACAAACGCGCTCATGGTTTTTTAAAAATAAACTGTTTGAACTTGAAATATATTTTAAGATAATATCATATTATGAAGGTACTTAAGAAACTATGAATATGTAAGATCCAGTTCAACAGGGTTTAATGAAAGAAATGGCTTCTAAACCAAATAATAAACCCGAGGAAATTGTTATAGACTCTGACGACGATTGTGAATATTTGTCAAAATCTTCTAATCGGCCTTTCACAGAGTGCTGTAATTTAAATTGCATTTCGGGAGAAGATATTAGTATCTCACCTGTTTTCGTATTGACTTATTATGGTATTAAATACTCAAAAGGTAAGAATCGAAAAGTTTGTGCAAAGTGTTTTGGGGAAGCCTTCGAACATTATGAATACTTAGGCCGTGCCCTGGTTAATCACAAACCTCTTATAAATTTGAATTTTCCATGCAGAAACGACAGCGTGATACTTTCAGATTCTGATGATGATGTGGAAGATAATGTTTATCTTCCAAGTGATGTTATGACTTTGGTAGAAGACAATATTCAAGATATAATTGAATCTACTATGAACAAATATGATGTTAATTTTCAATTGAATAAGGGAGACAAGATCTTAGAAAAAAGAGTAGCTAAACTAGAACAAAAAACTACCGAAGTTGATGAAAACTTTAATGATATCCAAAAATCTTTGGATGAGACAATGAGCTTGCTATACAACGATTTTGCTCCTTTGATAAAAGAGTTACCACCCATAACAATTGTTGACGATGGAGTTCTTCCTATAAATGATCTAACTTCACATCATACAGCAACACTAATGAAGTATGGTTCTCATAAATCTGCTAAGAAACATTTCTCCCCTGATGATGGCAGAAGACCTTTAGGGGTGGCAATGAAGAAAGTGACCCAAGTGCGGCAGTGTTTATTAGGAAACAATACTTCTGAAACATCTGTTTCAGATGCTGAGGGAAATATTGTGCAAGAGATGGTTGTTCCAGATGTTGTGGCTTTAGAACAAGTAGATGTGACACACAAACCTTTGCCCCCTATAGGGCCAATACCTCGACCTACTCCTCAGCCAGGAGATATTGTTTATGTCATGAAACTGAGTTTTTATGGATTGTGGTCTCGTGCTAAGATTATTGAAATTCTACCTAAAGGAACAAAAGAAAATAATGTATCATCTGAATATATTTCTGACATGTTTAAGGTCAAATTTGAATCAACATATCGTAAATCTAACCCTGTTAAAGTTGTCCAAGGGAAGCAGATGGCTTATCCAACACCTTGCCCTATGCGCTATCATGTTGGCACACGAGTAATAGCTATATTTAGTGAAGATGAACGAAGTAAGGAAAGTTTCTATGCAGGGGTCATTGCAGAACCCCCAAAGTCGATGAACAAATTCCGATATTTGGTGTTCTTCGATGATGGCTATGCCCAATATATTTCCCATGAGAAGATTCTCCTGGTCTGTGAAAGTTCTAAACAAGTATGGGAAGACATTCACCCAGATTCTCGAGACTTTGTTCGTAAATATCTTGAACAGTACCCAGAAAGACCAATGGTCAAGTTACAACAAGGCCAAATTGTTAAAACTGAGTGGAGTGGAAAATGGTGGATAGCGCGAGTGGTAGAAGTAGATGGATCAATGGTGAAGATGCATTTTGATGCAGACAATCGCTCTGAATGGATTTATAGAGGTTCAACTCGATTGGGTCCTCTGTTTGCTGAGCTAGCAAAGGGAGCCTATAGGAAAGAACAAGGCACTTTTCGACATCGGGGTCTTGGCATAGCATCTCTGAAAAAGAGAAACATGCCATACGTCGAGTACACTCGAAACACTGATACTGAGGATACAAAAACTTCAGAGTCTGCTCCAGTACGTTCTGTGGCCAGGAAAAGTACGACAAGACTCCCAGATTACTATCAGGAAAACATTCCGAATCAAATTGCCCTCGGCCAGGAAAGGCTATCACAAGTAGGTAAAGTGGAAGAAGTGATTATTACCACAAAAGCCAAACCTAGAAGTTTTACTCGCCATCAATGCAGTCCTAGATGCTTGACAGAAAATACTTTTGATTTGAAGAATTTTCGAGGTGTCAACCCTTTGTGGATACCAATCATATGTGGCTGGCGTCGAGAGATAATTCATTTTCGTACCAAAAGAGTTATTGTTTATCGAACACCATGTGGTCGTCGTCTGCGGCGAATGGATGAACTTCATAGGTACCTTAATGTCACCAGGGCACACTTGGGAGTGGATTTATTTGATTTCGACCACTGGGTTCATATTGCAGCAGAGTACACTTTAATTAACCCTGGATTTATAAAAATTAAAGATCTGTCATATGGAATTGAAAATGTTCCAGTTCCTTGTGTTAACTCTATTGACCACACTGTACCAGATTATGTTCCTTATTCTACTGTGCGTCAACCAACGGCCGGTGTGTTCCTGAATACTGATCAAGAGTTCTTGACTGGATGTAATTGTGAGGATGATTGTAATGATAGGAGCAAATGTTCATGTTGGCAGCTCACAATTCAAGGGACAGGCTATGGGTCGAGTGGAGTAGTTGATACAACAGTTGGCTACAATTACAAAAGGCTTCCAGAGCCAGTCATCACCGGTATTTATGAGTGTAACTCTCGTTGTAAATGCAGTACTACTTGCATGAATCGTGTGGCACAACAGCCACTTCAGCTCAGGCTACAAGTTTTCAAAACTGAAAATCGTGGATGGGGTATTCGCACGTTACATGACATTCCTCAAGGGACCTTCATTTGCATTTACGCCGGTCATTTGTTAACAGATCAAGAAGCCAACGAAGGCGGTAAAAATTATGGTGATGAATATCTTGCAGAGTTGAATTACATAGAAGCAGTGGAGAGGATGAAGGAAGGATATGAGAGCGATATTTTAGAGGATGATGAAGGGGATACAGAGGAAAAACAAGTGAATCAAGGTCACTCCAAACCAACAAAAGAATTAGAAACTGGATCAGGCAAAGAGAGTTCTGGAGAAAGTGAGGAAGAAAATAGCCAGGATACAAGAGGCATGGATTCGGACGAAGAATTTAGACCAAATTGGGTAAAAAAGAAAGTGGCATCTAATGCCGGGAGCTCTATCAACACTCGACTCAGAGAAAGAACATCTCGTCATAGTTCCAATGACAGTGAGGGTAAAGAGAAGAAGCTTAAGAACGTGATCACTAAAGTGGAAAAGCAAGTTCTACAACATTCCACCAGTGAGGATGTTATAGTTTTGAGTGACGAAGAAGACACTGATATTGTCCGCAAACCATCAAAGTTTGCTGTCACGGAGGAACCAAAGAAAGGTGATAATACGGCATCAAGTTCACCGTCTCTCTCCAAGTACAGATCTGTTAGAGAATTGTTTGGGCCAAAGGAATATTGCTACATCATGGATGCAAAGAATAGTGGTAACATAGGACGCTATCTGAATCATTCTTGCAGTCCAAATGTATTTGTCCAGAATGTGTTTGTAGACACGCATGACTTGCGTTTCCCCTGGGTTGCATTTTTTGCACTATCTTATATCAGCGCAGGTACAGAACTGACCTGGGACTACAGTTATGACATCGGCAGTGTGCCCGGCAAGGTGTTGCATTGCCATTGTGGTTCCACTGAATGTCGAGGGCGTCTGCTTTAGAAACTATTGGTGAACCTGCATTCCAACAGATCAACTTTGGTTCAAGACAACCCAAGTGTTTTAGGGATTAGGGTAAATTATTTGTGATCCAACCATTTTAATTAACCTTGTTAACAAATACCAAATATAATCAATATGTCCAGTTTTTATCTTCATTGTTTAAATTTAAAATCAACTGCAGCTGTTGGTGTTTTAAAGTGTGAATGTCCACTCATATTCATCACTTAAGTGATTAGAGAGGCCAACTACATGGTAGAGGTGAATAAATGTATTTGTATAGATCTATTGGGTTGTCTACTTTAGAACCTAACATTACTGTGTTCTTGACTTAATTGGTGAAAATATTCACTTTGTTGTATCTAGAGGCTACTCCATTCTTAAATTGCAGTACGGTAAGGCTCTAATGAACACTTACCATCTCTTTCCAACTCATTGGTTTTCTGTTAGCGTTGTCCTTTTTATACCTAGCAAAGTTTTCATTTTGTAACTTAAAAATGAACTTTTTTATTCCTATCAAATTTCACCAGAATCTAATGAAATCAAAATATAAATTCCAAAAGAATGGTAGATTAAATATTTCTTACAAAATATGAAAATTAACATTTTTTCTGAGTTTTACAAGTTTACAAATATATAATGTCATAAATCTAGTTTCAAATGTGTAGGAAAGCCGATAATTTTATGGGGTTTGCTGTACTTAATAGTCGTGAACAACGCCTGCATATCCTGAAATGGATATTTTTTACACAAGGTTTAAAAAAATTAAAACATATTTTACCTCTTGAAATATTCAAAGCAAAACATGAAAAAGTTGTCACCTCAGAAACCTCCTTGTTTATTTTACATGGTTATCATGTGAAATAAATTATTAGAATAATTCAAATCTTTTTTTTTTTTAATCGGGCCATCAACATTTCCCATTATTTATAATGACGTTATATATTTGTGGAGAGTGTAACTTGAATCACACACTGCCAAGTTTTGAAGAGCACATCTTTTAAATAACTGTGCCTTTGAAAACTGAAGTTACTGCTTCATTGGTCACATGGTCTAAGGCTGTACTCTTGCATTAGAGCAGTAGAATAGACCGTCGATGACAGGGAGATTGATGTTTGAATCTCGGTTGGGTGTAGGGCCTATTGAAGATGATTTTTCCAAAATGGTTTTCCACTCTCTTCACGCAAATGTAGATTCACTACCTCTAAATATAACCTTCCTGATCCCTAAAGCCATTAGTGTAATTAGTACATAACATATAACTAGAACGGGTAGTAAAACGCGACTCAAAAAAAATTAAAGAGGTATGTCATTTCATCCCACTAACATAAAAATTGATAATATTGGCTACGCTTACAATGTTTAGTCAATTATATTGAAACCGATATACTTCTTCGTTTGTATAGTTCAATAACCTGGATTTTGTTGCAATTGCCAAAACAATGTTAAAAGGTCCTTGAAAACATTTTGTGTGCAAAATTCACTATACCATAAATAATATATTCTCAGGTGAAGAAACCAGCTACCCACAGTGTTACTTTCATCAAACACTGTCAGCGTTAGTAATCAGGTCAGGGTTCGAATCCTAACCAAATTCATTGTTATGAGCCATCTGAGCTAAATGGTCTGGGGTTCCATTTTTGGTATGGGTGAGGATTTATTATTATTATTAACTTGTTGGATAGGGGATTGCATGTTGTGTTTTTCTTAGTATTAGTCTAGTTTGTAAGTTGTGTGTTGATATAATCAATGTGATCTAAAAGTGCACATGAACTAGGCTACATCCAATAAAAAGATAATTTCTTAAAGTTAGTTTTATCAAGTGATTTTTTCATATCTCCAGGCAAATACCAGTGAACTTACTCTTAGCAACTTTCCTCATCCTTGAAGACAATATATTTTTTATTTATATTAGTAGCCTACAAGTTGCTAATAGACCAAACACAGGGGCCAGATAGCACATATAGCATAAATATAGCTCTGTTCACCTTAGCACCAAGTAAGCCCCAATTGATATTACCAATTGGAAATGTGAACTTAGAAATGCAAAACACATTTGTTTGAAACTTACTTAAGATATATGTCTACTAGGAGACTGTGAAGCTTTAATAATGTCAATATCAATTTAAATTTTGTATTCTTTGATTCAATAACTTGATCCAAACCATATTAGAAAAAAATTGCTAATGTTTTAGGCCATTGCAAATCCCACAATGTGTCTGAAATATTTTAATATTTCTTAATGACAATTTTTGTGAGGTAAAGTAAATGCTTATTAATTATTACCATGTATTGACCCAAAAAATAAGCCACACTTTTTTCTCAATAACAGCAGCCTTTATAAAAACTTCTTCCTACCTTATAATATACAACAAATGTGTAGCTTTGAGGATTAAGGATATATATTCAAATAATGTATAATCACCATAGCAGCTCTTTACTTTTTACTGTGACTTTGACAAGGTGAACTATTGTTGCATGAACATATTGAATAACTTATATTAAACATGATAAATTGTAGGGACTAGGGTCCAAAATATATCTAATTTTTTTTTTTAACACAAACTCTTTTTATTTTACATCATAATTCTAGCATATTTAACTAAGATATGATTTGATAATTATTTGAAATCCGCGAAGAAAATTTACTTTGATTCGGGATTCGATTTAAAATCAAAAAAACCTGCTTTGCAGATGTCTGTCGTCTATGAATTGTGAGCTATTAGTGTTATGTTTCCATCATTAATTTAGTGTAGGCCTACATGATGTTTGGTGATTTAATTGTAATTGTTATCGATCATAAAACTAAGGCTGTAAACAGCTTACTATAATCACTAATAAGGTATGGATGAGTTATAGGCTGATTTTTGTAGCAAGAACTGTAGCTGGTTATTAAAACCTGTTTTGATGGCCACATGGTCTAAGAGGTGACTTGTGTTTGACCAGACTGCCGATGATAGGGAGATTGAGGATTGAATCCCGGTTGGGTGTACCGAGAGTGGTTTTACACTCTACCTTTTCGCAAATGAGGGTACACTTCTTCTAAATTCAACTTATTCCTAGCTCATTAGCCTAATTAGTACATATGCATATGACCTGAACAAGTAGTAAAACATAGTACTAAAAAAATTACCAAAGTTACTATACATCAAGTCATGTTATCTGAAGCTGTAACTTTTGATAGATATTATCCATACAGTATCTGCAAAATAACACTGATAATATAACAAAATTCTATCAATGTTTGCCACAAAGAAATATGTTTGAATTTTATAAATTGCTCATCTAAACAAAATAATTAGGGTAGGCCTGTATATAATTGTTAAAGAAAGTGCACACACGTTCGCATGGACATAGGAGGGGAAAAAAATTTATTTAAACTGACTTGTGAAAATCATCTTCAGTTCGCTATACCAGAATTCAAACCCCAACCTACTCAATCACTAGGTGATTTTATTCATTGTCTCTTTACAGTGAGTTTAACGTAATAATGTAGTATTACTAATAATAATAAAAAACAATTATTTACATAAAAAACTTTTTGTGTTGAAATAAAGTAACTTTATATAACTTGATATGTTTCTAATATAAAAATTGTCATTCAGTCTCAAGCGTATAAGATTTGGCAATTGCACACTTCATAAGTTATATGTGTGTTCAAATGAACCTAGCAACTTCACAGTCAGAACTAACAATTTAATTTATGATTTGATTGCTTCTGCTGTTTTACCTGGCCCATTTTCTATAAATCCCTAATATTTCTCTCTTTTAATAATTATTTTGTCTAGAAAACTTTAATGAAATATACTCATTTTTATGTGATCAACAATTCCCCTAAATCTCTTTAAATTGTTTATTATCATCTGATTTAGCCACTTTTACTGTATGAATGCCATCAATTTCCTGCTTTCGCTCCCTCCAATTTTCTTTCTTCTGCTTTGGATACAATTTTTGTATCCATTTGCAAATTAGAAGTATTTATGAATATCTTGTGTGTGTCCTCTGTGTCGGTACACTTCTTTAAATTTGCAGAGAAGTATAATGCAAAAAATGTAGCTGGATCACTTCCAGGGTAAAGTATCATGGCTGGATCTTGGCAAACTTCTGAAGTGTATAGTATTCATCAGCAATTTTAGCCCAAGACATTTTCTTATAAAAAAATTGTTTTGACTATAAGGTGTGAATACCTAATGACATTAATTAAGTTATCAGTTACTATACATGCCAATTGTAGTAATGTGTGAGTTAACCCTCAGACTCAAAGCTGGGTATTGCTGGTGATTAAATTGAATACCGAAATGTAGTAGGCATCTAGAGACACTTTATGGAGAGACCTCTATATCATCCAATACCGGATATTGCTGATTCAAATATTGATTAAAATGATGGATCTTAGTTTTAAAATAATAAGCAATGACCTAAATTATAAGTGATGTTAATGTTAAATATATGAGGCCTGTTCACAACTTTCTTTAAGTTTTTTTTTTAAATCTTTCAGACTTACCTACAACTTATTTGGCCTTATCACCTTTGAAGTACTATCCTCCTCAGTTGATACATCATTCCCAACGCTGTTTCCTCTTCTTGAAGCAATCATAATAGGTGTTTTTCAGGATCGTGCCTGTTATTTTTTTCCTTAATGTCTTCAATAATGAATCTTCAGCCTTTCAACATGGATTTTAGTTTTGGAAACATAAAAAAGTCCGCTAGGACCAGGCCAAGCAAGTAGGGAAGCACAATTGTCTCCGTTTTGGCACTAAAGTCACGAATCAATAGCAACATGTGTTGGGGCGCATTATTGTGATGAAGGAGCCAGGATTTGTTTTTCCACACCTTGGGCCTTTTTACTGTGACATTTTCTCCCAGATGTCTCACCACTTTGATATGATACCATCGTATTCCCTGTTTGTCTCTCTGGTAACTATTCGTGATGAACAACGCCCTCAACGTAAAAAAAAAACCCGCCCACATGATTCACATTCAAACAATTTTAGTTAAAAATATTCCTAACTAACCACAAACAACTAATAATTTGACATATTTTCTAAACTAGGATAATCATATATCTGACATCTTTACAACACTTCGATCTACTACAGGTTGATACTAGGGTTTAGACTAGTAAGTCCTCCCCCCACCTCCCCCTCCTCATAGAGCAAAAAACTTTAATCACGTTAAAGATTGCCTTGAGTAAAACAACCTAGGAAAGTACCAAGTCATGGTAATTATTTATTGCTGTTTGGCCTTTATCAAAGATATATTAAAACAGTGTATAAACAAATAAAATTATTGTGGGTCTCTTTTGATGATTCTTAATATATTTTGTCTTTATAAATAATTTTAAGAACATTTACATGTGAAATAGGATTTATTAATTTTTATATCTGGTTTTAACACTAACTTCAATAAGTTAACAAGAACAAGAAATGTTTTCTAGTAAAACCATTTTCAGTTTCCACATTTTTTTTTAGTGATATTGACACTGATCAGTATATGTGCCATAAACATTTATTACTTTCAATTCTGTTTGTTTTCAAATGTGTCATTAAAATAAAACCATATGATTTACCTGTGGTTTGACTTTGAACCTTCATAACTTCAGGATAAAAGAACCTATAGGTTTCAAAATTTGTACAGTGATTTTTGATAGTTTTTCTATAGCTAATATAAAATTGATGTAATTCTGACTTTAAATTTATTTTTTTGTCATGTGTTTTGTTATTCACTTGCCCCGGCATTTGGGGCAAATGAGAAACAAGACTAAACCAAACAAAACTCACTAATAGCAAGAGAATTGGGGCAAGTTAGTTATTCTACTTACAATTCTGAAAAAGTAGATATTCAAAAAATATTTTTAACTTTATTGATTCATTCCAGAGATATCGCTGTTGAAAGACTTGAACGTATTCATTATGCAATATTGTTCAGAACTAGTGATTACCAGTAAGACCTACTAACTTATTATATGTGTCGGACAACTTATATTTACTTAAGGTAGAACACAGAGTTGCCATTAAGACTGTTATTAATTAATTATTTAAATAAACTTGTTTATTACTTTTTTACTCATTTTTGTATAATGTTTAAATGAGAATATTTTGCACTGTCCCTTGCATAACAAATAAACTAAACTAATTTCCTTTCCAATACAGTTTAGAGTTGATACCCTTATGTTTTTTGAAGATAATACTACAAAAATTAACTTAACATTCAAATAAAAACTTATTTTAAGATTTTTTGTCCTCACCAAAATATCAAGAATTATAGACTTTTAATGGTAAAGCGAGTTTAAAATATATCCAATATGAGCTATAAGCCTAGTACTCAACCTGTGTGTTTCTCTTATTGAGTGAAACTCAATATTTCAACTGTAAAGAAGAAACTAATATTCAACCACAATCTTAGAATTATTATTATTATTATCAGCCCCGCGTCTTACTACCCGTTCGGATTGTATGCACTTACGCTAATGTGCAATGGTAGGGTGATTATGAGATGAAATGGAGGACCTACAGTTTAACGTGGAATCCGACCACGGTGGAGGCCTGGCATTCCTCACATTCACAAGTTGTGATTAATACACATCTTGTCAGAGGTGAAGGAAGGGTTTGGCAATCAGATAAATCTGTGCCAGGACCGTGGATTGAACCCCGAACCCTTAGCACAGAAATCTGACACCCTACCCCTAGACCACCAGGTCACTTCCATCTTAGAAGAAATCATCATGTAAATTATTCTTTTTCCTAGTGAGATCTAACTAATTTATATTTTTATTTAAATTTATTTCAATAATCCAACATCAGAAACTATTACAAACTTTTAGAAGGAACATCTACTAAATTGATTTTTATATCTTTATACTCTCCAGATAATCCATATTTTACTTAAAGAGCTTAACTCACCTAAAAATATTGTACATTATTTCACACTGTTTAAACCATATTAATCTATTGAATCATATGGCATGAAAAACATAATGAATTGTATATTTGAATTTAATTCTCCTGTAATATATATGTAGGGTCAGGTGGGGCTAAAATGATACAAAAAATCAAACTTTATTTGTAACTGTTTTCCTATTTATGATCAAATAAAAGTAAATATACAAAAATGTGCAGCTTTGCATCTTAATTGAATCAAATAACTATTTTTATGATTAAAAAAGTTATTTGAGTAAAAAATTAAAAACCCTGTATCACAATAGCCTCAGCTAATGTGATACACGTTTGAGGCTAAAGTGATACACCCCTTCTTTACATGTTATATATAAGAGTTAAAAGCTTTGGGGCTTTTGTGATACAGTCCAGTCCTTAGTGTATCATAAATAAAAGTTTGGTTTAAATCAAATGTTTGGCTCCTCAAGTCAAAATATGTGGAAGCAGCTCAAAACCTCCAATCCAACCAGTTTCTCCCATAATCTTTGATTTGTTTAATAAAAGTATAAAAATGATATAAGGATTCTGAAATTTACTTTAGACATTAAAATATCACCAGTAAAAACTTTGTTTGATTTATATTATTAGATAATGACGTAAAGTTTTAAGTAATTAGGCTTCAAATACCTCAACAATTTTATCAAATTTATTTGAATTGATCAGCCGGCACTATAATAATTTGAGCGAGCAGTTTTTTTATAATGACATTAGCTTTTATGACAGAGATGTCATTTTCATTATTTTTTTAAAAGTTGTCTTGTCTGATTAACTCTCCAACCCCATCACTTCATTATCATCATAGTCTAGTACATTAATCACAGTAGGCTAACAACACATCGACCTACTTCGTTGGCCGCATCGTCTAACGTGCTACTCTTGCAGTAGCCTAGATTGCCAATGACTGGGAGATCGAGGTTCGAATCTCGGTTGAGTGTACTGAGGGTGGTTTTACACTCTCCCTCCACACAAATGTCAGATACATTTCCTCAGAATATAACCTTCCTAATCCCTAAAACAATTAGCATAATTAGTACATGACTGTATAACCCGAACGAGTAATAAGACGTGATGCTAAAAAAAAAAAAAAGTCGTGAGTATTGTTTCTTTTGCTGCCTTTAAATATTGCTAACACAAAATCCCCAATTTTCAACCTACTTAGCTGATTTTAAATAAATTTAGTCCTCTGGCTCTGGCTGAACTGAAAAGTTGCATAAATTTGGCTATGAGCTATATAGTATAACATGATATTCCACCCCTCTACATAATACCAGAATAGCCCCTTTGTTGTATCATATTAGCCTCAAATTATGTATCATAAAAAGCCTCACAGCTCTGATCTATATATCTTATTTCATAATATTTATTTTTATTTAAAATTATGACCATAAATAGACCATTTATTTCTAAATATTAATCTATTTTCAAATTTCCCAATATCTTAAATGGTTGCTAAGGTTTCTTAAGCGATAAATGATGGTTTTTTTTTAAGTTTATAAACCAGTCTTCATCTGGCACACTGTCTTTGAATGGTGTTTTAATTTAAACTGGTCAACATTAATCAAATAAAAATATAAATTAACCGAAAACAATATGTTTTAAACTAATTATATCCAAACCTGTTTTTGTTGTGCAATGGGGTAAGTGGGAATGGGCTTACTCGCTTGTAATTTATTTTACCCATTTCAAACCGTATTGAAAACTATTTTTTTTTTTCACAATTTTATTGCAAGAGATTAATAAGTCATGATTTTTTAAAGGTGGCATGGACAAAATTAAGCCTCAAGTTAAAATTTGACACTCAATTAAAGAATCTAAAAACATATTAAGCATTTTTTTTAAAGAAAAAACTTTATTAGCAGATACCACCAAGAATAGGGAGTTATAACACATAAGAATTATGGGTTTTCCTTACATCATCATCAAGACTCCTGGGGGTGGTTTCTCACTTGCTCCACTATCTCACCCCACTTCACCCTATACAAATATAATAGACCGATATATTGTGTGTAGGCTAACTTAAATGTGAATTATATCTTGACAAGTCTATAGATTGATCTAAAGATCAAATTATTAAATTATGTTTAGTGATTTTAATTGAAATAAAACAAGGACTACATTAAAATAGATAGTTGTAGCTTCTAAGTCAACCATAAGAATCCCAAAGTTTGTAACAATACCCTTGAACCATTTGATTCTATGCCAAACCTGTGTCAGAGATACATCGGGGGAAAGAGACTCGCAATATAAACGTCAAGAATACGTTTCGCACTTAGCAAAGTTCACCGCGTAGCAGCTTCCGTACAACAGTAGCTTTCATATAGTTCATCAGGTTAAAACTTTGTTTTAAAGTATATAATGATAACCTCCTTTGAACGATCACTTTAGAACATGACTGTCCACCATGGGTGACGTTTAGCTCTCCTATGCCCCCCACTATTTGAGGTTGGTATTGCCGCATCAGCTGAGCTCTGTAGAGCGTTAACAAAGTTGTCATACTGTACTAAAGGATCACGGTCCACCGCTAAATTTTGAACTGTAAATTCCACTTTTGTCGAATATAATTACCAATTTGCTTTTTTATAGTTGCGTGACCTATCCAGAGGAACAGTTTTATAGTTATATGGAATCTGAGCGGCTATTGTCAAAATAATTGGCAAATGATCACTGCCCATGGAGACACCAATCGTATCCCAAGTTAAGTATGGTGCAAAATTAGAGGATGCAAAAATAACATATGGGCACATGTTAGGTTACGGAGGTCTGTTAAGTCGCGTAAACTTCCCTGTATTTAATATAACAAGAGGTAACACTGCTAAAGTTTCATGAATCTTCATCCCACAATGATCTATGTAAGGGGAGCCCCACAACATATGGTGTGCATTCATGTCCGCTCAGATAATAACTGGGGACGGTAGACTTCCATATAATTTTTCCCATAAATTAATATCGAAATTATCAGGTATAGGGTTGTATAAAGATATAACTTAAAACGTCCTAAGTGTGGAAAATATTTGTAGCCCTACAAACTACCAAGGATATTGAAAATTGCCCAATGTTATTTCAACAGATTGAATGTCCGACCTAATTAAAAGTGCAACAACACCTGCTCGGTCAGGTCCATCTGACCTAAAAAAAATATTTATTTATAACAAAATTATCCTGGTGCCTGAGCCAAGTTTCACTGAATGCTACTATATGGATATCACGAGAGAAAATTAATTGCTCAAGGTCCGCTTTTTTGTTCCTGATACTTCTAGAATTCCATTGTATCATATTTGAATAACTAACCATATATATATATATATACACACACACACACACACACACACAACTCAGACAAGGTTACCTTGGACCTTGGACACCACTACCTGCTTTGATCCTAGCAGATCTACGATTATGGCTATTAAAGTGTCTCACATCCCTTAACAACGTTTGGATTTTCCCTGTTATTGTTGCCATTAAACTTGGCAGATCTAACTCCCCTGGCGCTGAGGAAGTCACGGTTACTAGGAGTGACACAACTTTAGAAACCATCTGTTCCACCCCCTTACTTATGATATAATCTAATGTTCCTTCGATGGAGCTTACTGACGAATCCACATCCGTATCCCCAACAACCTGTGCCGGGGTACTCAAAAGTGTCGCCGCATAGGACGTTACATTGCGTGGCCGTATTGGCATAGTTGGGAATTGAGAATTGTCCATGACAAATTGGGCCCCTTGGTTGCATAGCGTGACTTGTAGGGAGAGTTGCGGTCCACGGCCTGACCAGTCTCCCGGTATGACAAATTGAGATGAGCCATTGTAGATTTAATTTGACACTGTCGCATCAACTCGGGACACGTTCGGTCACTCGCCAAATGAGCCCCCCCGCAATGAACACATTTTTTTGGCTCCTTTTAGACATTTAGACATTCTTCTATGAGATTACCACCTCCACGCTTTGCACACTTATACCCCCTACTACGACAGTTGACAGCGAGATGTGCAAAACGTAAATAATTGTGACAATGCGTCACTGGATAGACATAAGGCTTGACCTCCACCCTAGAGAAACACATTACAACATAAGCCGGTATCTCTTTGCCCATGAAAGTCACAGCTACTGTACCAGAGGGATCAAACCGCTCAGGTGATTCAGGATTGCACTATTGAAATGTCGTACCTGCAATATTAAAGATTCACTTTCTCTCTCTAACTCTTCCTTAATAAATTCCTCCGAAAACTCTAGTGGTGTTACCACCCACTCTACTACCTCTTAGCTACGGCCACACTAGACTAAAAGGAAGGTGGGGGGTAATCTAATCAAGTTGAAAAGAAGTAAGACATTAGCAACAATTAAATAACAATATGAATGTTTTATTCAAGATAACAATAATTGAAACAATAATTTACATGGCCTCAAAAATCCGTGGGGGTGTTGAAAATCATGTTAATATTAAAGTGCATGAATGTTTCCAAACATGAATCATCTTTAAGTCAACTAACTAGGTCAGTCTGGAAGAGACAACAACTCGACCAAACTACACTATCAGTTTCACAACAATGAATATTGACAAAACAACCGTAAACGTTGACAATTAGAACAAATCGTTATTTTATAAATATCTAGTCAGATATTTATTTGACTACAAAAAAGAGCCTAATGGGCATCTTTGAAATGGTTACAAAGGTGTCTGCTTCACTACATTAAATACAGACAGAAAAAGAAAGTTAAATATCACCCAGATATTTTAATAAACACGAGAGTTTGGCTTACCGCGGGAATATTAAATGTCGACTCAATAAAAGACGTTAACAATATTTTTACTTGTTAATAAATAAAATAACATACAAAAAGTATAGTTAAACCACAAGTTATTTCAATTAAATAATTTGGAAAATTATAAAGTCTAAATCAATCAATCCGTAAAACTTTAAGTTACTTTAATATATAATTCAAATAACAATTAAATAAGAAAACATTATAAAAAAATTTATTTTAAATTTACTTAGTCTGCAAAGCTCAGTCAATTTAAATCAAAATAAGTTTATAAATGTGGCAATCTAATATTTTAAGTGACTTCATAGACATTAGCGCCCAAGTGGCGGCAAAAAGAAATAAGTGCTCATAACAAAATTTAGTTTTATAAAAAACTTTTAGTAAATAATTTACGTTCCCTATTCCGGCTTATACCAAAAATTTACATTACTTTAGTTCAAAATTTAACAAGAGCGTCTAAATATAAAATTTAAGACATGACTTCTATTGAAGGCGTTGAAATATAACAGTCACTGGTTTTCAGAACCACCAGGTTTATATAGTGTTTCTAGTCGCTTGGGGTTAGAAGGGGGGGATGTCCATATTGGTCGGTGACGTCCCATCATTTGGATAGGTGCAGAATAGCACGTAGTCCTTTGATCAGGCTAGGATTGGCGGCCTGTCTCAATCACGCACTCCAGTGGTGATAGAGATCTGTTTGACTGGTGCCTGTGACGTACATACATCACGCGATGTCTTGGTGGTTGAAATCGTCTTTCCCGCCGGACGGCAGGATAGTCGCAGTCAGTTGCTTTTGGTTAGTTCCGTTAGGATCGATTTGACCTGTCCGCTCGGAACCTCAGTTGCTGGCTCACCAAGGCTAGTTCGTCCCACTCTTCATTCGAGGACGGGAGTTGTGTACTCCAGTCTTGAAGGTTGTTCTAGCCAGAAGATACAAAGGGTAAGTAAATGAACAGTTTGTGTTTACGGGGAGTTTATTCTTGTTTAATATTGTTCTCGATATAAACTGAATCTACATGGGATCACAAGAGAGAAGCTTATTATTGTAGGAAGTTTATTAATATTGAGGTTTCATACGGAGTGGATAGTATGACTCTTAAGGAAAACCTTTGCGTGAAGCTTAATCTGGAGGGTAGTATGATGTAACATGTTACAAATGTTACAGTGGAATATTATGAATAACTCCTATCCGATGTTCATTACAACCCACCCTGTCAACTGAGACCTTCAAAAGATCATGCAGTTCCCTATCTGTCATAAGACTTTTATTAGATTCCTTAATATATAACAATTCCACAACAATTTGGTTTTTTCCTGCTGGAACAATGCTAGCTACACTCTTATACTTAGGAAATAATCCCTTTCCTATTTTCATTGGATGCAAATTCTGAATGTTTAATTCCGATTTATTTGAAAATGTATTTTGTACGGCCCCGGATTAGAAGAATTAAATACATCCTCTATTTCGACTGCTATACAGTCATCTGAAACAATTTTCCCAATTTGACTCTCCTTGGCATTAGTTACTTTGGGAACTTTGGCTGACGCCCGCCCCGTTGGTTTAACCACAACACGCCGTACACTAGATTTCGCTTTCTTTATAATTTGATTATTCGATGGTGATCTTAAACGATCCGATTTTAAACCTATCGTACTAATTTGAGAATTTTTGTCGAATATTTGAGTATTGTTCTGTCATAGTCGAATCAACATCGCACTCTTCACCGGAATCCACCGTATCCAACAACACTGATAGACGTCACGGACCACGGTCTCTAATACAACAGCAAAACACGTCTGTCCACCACCAATGCCAAACATCGACTCCTTTTNAGGATGCAGAAGACCACGCTTCTTTTTTTTTTTTTTTTGCTTTTTTTAAGGTTTACAAATAAATAATTTGTTTATGGCTTATAATAATCGATTCTAATAAGATAAACGTGGAAATTGAATACATTTAATTTATAGCTCTTTGCACTATTGTCGCTCATTTTACCACAATGGTGTAAATAAAAATATTATATTTGTATTACATTAAGTTCGTATAGTTAGTAATATGAAGACAAATTATTAAGTAATCCATAAGGAGGTAGTGTTAAAAGTGTTATTATAATTTTTGATGAAATATATATAATAAATCAATCAAATAAAACATATTTCTATAATGTCAAATGTTAGTAACTTCCGATCAATGTTGGTGAATTCTAATGTTCATCCTATAAAAATTGGACTTTAGTTTGGTCACCTCGTTTTTTTCAACTGGTAGGCAGTGTTACCAATACCACAAGAAAAATTTATCTTCATTACTTTAGAAAAATGATTGAAATTAAAAAAATCAATTTTTAGTTGATTTTCAACTTTACTTACAAATTGGTCCACGCCCCTTATAGAACTGCTTCACAGCCCCCAGGCTGGGAACCTCTAAATTCTCACCAGTCCTATGAGACAGGTAACTGTATGACTTATAAAGATATAAATAGTTTGGTTTTACTCTACATATGGATAGCTAGAAACTAAATTGCTGAAAGAAAATTAAAAGTATTTTATCAGGTTTATTTATAGAAAAATGGTAAATCACAAACACACAATCTGTGTTGATAACGATGATAGTTTATTCCAGTCTAGCTATAACTTTTTTTAGTGTTCAGAGATTTGAGTCCCATAATCCCATTAATTGGTTTCCATACCCCCGGGGAAACTTGAGTTATATTTTTAACGCACAAACTAATAAAAACCCGCTTCGGCGACTGCATAGTCTGAGGTACTACTCTCGCAATAGACTAGACTGCCGATCATTGGGAGATTGATCTTCGAATCTTGATAGGTTGTACTGAGGGCAATTTTTCAAAAATGGGTTTTACTCTTCCTCCACACATATGCGGGTACACTTCCTCTGAATCATTAGTGAAATCAGCACATAAGCGTAAAACCCAAACAGATACGAAGACACAGTGAAGTGCTAAAAAACTTGTGAGGTTTTTTTGTTGTTATTTTAAAATGTTGAATTAATTTCCAAATTTCTCTCAAGTTTTGAAAGATTTTTCCATCATAAATTTTTTAGGGGGAACCTCCGGCCCTTCCCTTCAGAGCGCAAACTCCACCCCTGCTTACAAAATTCCTGCCACCCACTAACCCTTACGAAAATGTTGGCCGCACCCCAGGTCGTATAGAGGCAATGGCTGGACAAAGTATTTAGTAGTAGGCCTAAGTTAATAAGTTTCACTGTTTGAAGTTTATTACAGCTGATTAAGTCAGCGGTTCTCAAACTTTTTCGATCGGGGAGCACTTTTCAGGAGATAAATTCGTCATGGGACTCTTATTTTGACTTAGCACCTACATAGGGACTAAACCGAATGACAGCAGTATTCATGATGGAAACGAATTTTTAAGCATTTGGGCATGTTAAACATAAAGTTTTATTTAATTTGAAATGTTAGTTTCTCCACTAATTTCAGAGAAATGAGGATCCTACTTAACTACATAAACAATATACAAAAAACATAAAGTAAAGCAATAGGCAACACATTTGATAAAGAATTCAAAGCAGGTAATGTAAATCCATAATATGTTACCCATATAGATACCTACGGTATTTAAAACCATTTTCACAACAACAGCAAAAAAAAAAGTTATTTGGCATCAAAAAAGAAAGATAAAGTATAGATCGTGATCTTAGATTCTAATGACAGGGACATAAGACACAGTGGGCAATACCCAGACGCCCTATATTGTAAGGCCATGCTTCAGCTAACTTAATGCTTAGGGCCATAATATGGTGGAAATCAGGGTACCTATCGCTTTGTTCCATGACCTAGTTTGGTCTTTGACTGATACCAGTCTCTAATATTTTTAATGGTGTACCTTTCTGAGGTATCTCTCTCTCTTATGCTTGTTCCTCCCCTCCCTTGTCATACATATTTTGTTAATGTATTGGTCATTTCTTCTATCAAAAAGGAGAAGCGGCGATACAGAGTGTAACACATTAACCAATTAATAAAAGTCTGTAATATAATTAAAAATGAAATTTACCCGTGCCAACTTTGTACAGGGCAAGTCATAAATTAATGTTTCAGGAACGTGGCAAACCACACAAAGTGAAGACGGAACTTTGCGCATCAAATAAAGTCGGTCTTTTGTGTAGGCGTGCCCAGGCCGAATGCGGATTAAAGTACAAATAAACTTATGGGTGCCCTTAATTACCGAAAACCATGGTATAGCTAATTTTGTACCACAAACATCGTGATACCATTTTGACTTCTGCTGGCATGTTGTGTCCCACCGTTCGCCCCATACAACCTGAATTCTGAGTTTTACTCTCAGTATAAAATCGCTATATGGTAGCGGGATTTCCTGTACAACGGAAAGTAAATTTACACTAGATGCCAAACCATCTACTCTCTCATTACCTATTATACCCACGTGACTAGGAATCTATTTGTACCCCAATGCGTAGCCCCTAGCTCGGAGAAAGACGCTCTCGTCAATTGTTTGAATTATTAATGGGTGTGATGGAGGCCCTGACAAGCTGCTTATGGACTTCAAAGTGCCACGAGAGTCGAATAGTACCGTTATGGGCTGAGGATGTAAAGATAATAATTATGTATTTCAATGCCTGCAGGCTAGCAAATATTGATGTAAATATTGACGCGTCGGATTGTAGTCTATATATCAGACCATAATTAAAACTACTGTCATAAAAGAACCGCAACCACTAGGTCTGGCTCCTCTCATAGTACCATCTGTAAATATAAGGAAGTATCTACTCCAGATGTCCTTCATATACCTTACTGCAGCGTTTCCCAAATGGTGGGTCGCGACTAGGCAACAGGTTAGGAAAGCAAAATGCCGGGTTGCTTAAAATACTCTCGAAAACCTAGGTGTTTTGTTTTTCTGTTTTCGTTTTTTCACGAAACTCTAAAATACGAGTAAATAACGTTGAATTGGAACTATTTAATTAAGAATTCAGTTAAATGAGACAAAGACACGCTCCATCCACGTCCGCACCACCGTGTGCCACCACGCACCACCCCACGCTGTTTTGCAGTATCGTTGTTCGCAGAAAATTAGTACAACCAATGGTGAGGCTGCATGGTGGCACGAGAAACACATGACCACGCTTAGACACCATTGCATTGACCGAATTGTCTGGCTTTTGTTTTACCCACCCGCACTCATTCCGCTCGTTCAGTTTGAGTCAAGTATCGAGAGAGAGAGAGCGTATGTTTTCTTTTGTGTCTACCAGTTAAGTTTAATTTGACAATGGATAAATGGGTACAACAAACAATGTGCTGGTTAAAATATCTTCGATTAGCACCAATAAACAATCTAGTGATGTGCAGCCGGGTACAAGTTCTGAGTGTGGCACCAACCGACAGTCGAGTGATGTGCAGCAATTACAAGTAATTGATCAATGTATGTACTATTTAGAGTGTAAACAAGGTAAATGTTGCTTGCTTAGTAAAATAGTTGTTATTAGATATATTTTATGAATCTATATATTTATCTACATACTTATTTGTATATTATTTCATATTTACATACATATTTTTCTATATGATACATATATATGCTATATATACATCAAAATTCCAGTTTTAGTCATTAAAATAGCTGATATCTTCAATTGCTTTTATCGCAGGAACATAGCACTATATAGAAATATCTATTAGCCATTACAATAAAACACAGTTTTTCAATATATTACAATATAATACATTTTTAATCAATAATAGTATTTTAGTGACAGTTTTTAAAATAAAAAATAAAAATCTATACAATTACTTTGTTTCAAAAAGTTTTGGCTACTTTGTTTTAGAATGTTGTGCTTTCAAAATATATTGTGGATTTCTTATTTTTATTGATCTAGTGTGCCTAGGATCTATTATCTCTTGCAATGTGCAATTTAAATCAAATCTAGTTAATTTTGATTCCATTTAAATTTTCCAAAAATCATTATCTTTTCCCAATCTTTCGACTACCATATATCTTTTTTTTTTGTCTATACGACAAGTAAAAAATACTTTCGTTGGGTGATGTGAAGTTAATAATAATTATATTAAAGAAAGGACGCTGTAATAAATCCCATTCAAAACATAATACGTGTAGCGTCCATCTAATATTACTAGTCACAGTAAGTTCATTAGATAAATTAAGAATGGAAAAGGGTGAGAGAGAGAGAACATTGTGATCAAAACTTATTCCATGGAGGGAGTTGTGTTACGATCTTAGTATGTGAATATGTAAAGTTCATTTAATAATTTTGAATTATTTTTTTAAAATCTTGACCTTGGATTGAAAATTTATTTTGGAATGTGTTGCTTTGAAGAGACTTGTATTCAGCGCTCATACAAGTCAGGTTTAGATGAGGTGATTGGGTGTGTGATGTTTACTCTTCCCTTTTTCCGATACGAACCCAGTTTTCTCAGGAGGGATGTTATTGAGCAGTGGCGGCTCGTGTATAGGCACTGCAGCACCCCCTATTTCCACTTGATATAATCGATAACATTTAATATGAGTCCTTTTTTTCTTTAATTCTTTCTTTATTTTTGTGGTACAATATATATTCCTTAAGCTTAATGTCAGTACTTCAGTAGCCAACCCCCAGTTTATGAAAAAGATACAAAAATCTTTGTATGGAACTGTGTGCTTCACAGTGCCAGCGACGTGGTGTTTGACCGTTGTGCGCATGCGCACATAGGAGGGGAATTGGGAGGAAGGTGGAACTGCCAGGTAGAAAGAGCACTGTTGCTCTCGCAGTGCCAGCTCTGGCGTGATGGTGGAAGGAAATTTTTTTTACTCAGCGTGTGTTGTGGTTAAAAACCGTGTACCATATTCTTGAATGTGATAAAGTGTAGAAGAGTGTAGAATTAGATTATTATTCTGCTTCCAGCTTTTCTATTTGATTCATTTTTTTCGGTTCTTTTATTTAACAGAAAACTTTAACCATGGCCTTGCATTCCCGAGAAATAAGTTCTGTGACTGTAAGTGAACTTCAACAGCTTAAGTTTTCACAGCTATCTCTCCATTAGAAAGTTACAGTTAAGAAAATAGGTCGTTTAACTCCTGATATTCTAATATCTCAGCCAGGCAAAAGCAACAACAAGAAATATATTCGTAGCTTTAATTCTGAATGGTACCAACGGAAAAGTTGGCTTTGTGGCTGTGAAGTAAAATAATGCACTGTTTTGCTTCCCGTGTTTGCTGTTTGGAGGTGATGTACCTTGGACAAAAGATGGTTTTAGAAATATAAATAAAATGAAAGAAAAAACTGAAAAGTATGAGAAGTCAAAGAAGCACGTTGATAATGTTTAGGAACCGTAAGTATTAAGGAGAAACTTAGTGAGGCATACAGACTTTCAATCAATGAGCATAATATAAAAGTTAAAAAGAACCGTAAAATTTTGTCCAAAATAATAGACTGCATTTACTTTTGTGGAAACTTTGAAACTCCCTTACGTGTACATGATGAAAAAGACGATTCAGTAAAGCCAGGGGTATTTAGAGGATTAGTAAATTTTGCATCTAAATTAGATTCAGATTTGAAGAATCACTTAGAAACCAGTGCAATCTTCCAAGGTGTTTCTAAGACCATTCAAAATGAGATAATTGACTGCCTGCTACAAATATACCATGAGGAGATAATGACGGAAATTAGAAAAAGCTTCCTTTGTAGCTGTCATGGCTGATGACACAACAGATATTTCGGAACACACTCAAATGGTCCTTGTTGTTGAATGGAGAAATATTTGAGCGTTTTGGAGGATTCTTGATTCCAGAAAATCAAACTGCATATTATGGCATATCAAAACGTATTTTAGAACAATTGGACATAATCCTTCAAGGAAATGGACAAAAACTGATAGCTCAGACATTTAATGGTGCAAATGTCATGAAAGGCAAAAAAGCAGGAGTTCAAGCAAAAATAAAAGCAGTTTATAGTAATAAACATTTCATTCACTGTTGTGCACATCAATTTAATTTAATAATGAGAAATGCAGCAAGTATAACACAAAACAAACAAAAATTCTATAACATTCTGGCTTATTCCAACATTCTTCTCAAGATCACCACAACGTGTGTCCATTCTCAAGAAACATATGGACGTCAGCATTCCACGTCCATCCTCTAAAAGGTGGAATTTCAACATACGGACCATAAAAATAAAAATTTGCAACCTTTAAAAAACTGCCTTACTGAAATTCAGTCATCAAATGCAGATCAAACCATTGCAGAAGCAACAGGAATTTTAAAATACCTGAATGATGATAATTTCAAATTTTGGTTTAAGCTTTTCCATCAGATTATGCCTCATGTTGAAATAATTTACAACCCAATGCAATCTCGAGAAATTAGTGTGTTTAAGTTAATGAATATATAACAAATTTCAAAACTGCTATTTTAGAATTGAGAAACTCAAAGTACTGTGAGAATCCTTCAAATAATCTCATGACAGAAGCTAAGGAAGTGTGTGACTCAATATGTGTTGATATAATGGACAGATATTCTTCCACTAAACACTTAATAGCTGCTAAATTGTTCAACAAGAATTGCTTCACTAGATTTAAGAATGAACATCCCACAAAAGAGATAGTTCTTACCACTGAAGCTTATCCCATGATTGACAAAGAAAAGCTTGAAACTGAACTAAAAGTATTCTACTGTAGGACTGTATATTCATGAATATTGCAAATTAATTGAGCTGCTGAAATTTATCTTGGAAAATAATCTAGATGATGTTTTTAGTGAAATTACGAAATTGATAAAAATCCTCCTGACAATTCCCATTACTACATCAGATCCAGAGCGCTTCTTTTCAACATTGAAAAGAATAAAAACTTTTTTATTCTTTTCAACATTGAAAAGAATAAAAACTTTTTTAAGAAGCACTATGAATTCGGAAAGACTAAATGCGCTTGCAGTACTTTCAATGGATAAAAATTTCCTCAATTGTCATCCAGAGATCAAGGAGAAAATTATTGAACTTTTTGTGCTAATTAAAACAAGAAGAATGGATTTCATTTTTAAATGAATAGATCAAGCTTGAACTGTAACAATTTAAGTTAAAGTAAGTAAAAAAGTTTGTCTTTTTGTTAAGATTTTATCAAGTTCATGAATAAATTTTCCTTTTATACATGTTTTTTTCCTTTTACACAATTTCAAAACAAAGGCTAAACATTTTCTGGAGCAGCACCCCCACTAATTTTATTTATGAGCCACCACAGTTATTGAGACAGGTCTTATCCGAATAATCCGAGGATCCTTGCCAAGGAATCAATATAATATATTGTACGATTTGTTTCTTAAATTCTAGATTTTTTCTTCAATTTTTGAAATAAAATTCACCTATTGGTATCCCATGAATTTTTCTTTATATTATATTTATTAAAAATAACCTATGAAGTTCAAAATATTCAACAATGCTTTGACCACATGGGGAAAACAAAAATAATGTTATTTTGGGATTCCTTGCAGTAGCCACTAATATTTATTATTAATGCATATTATTGAATTCTATCAGCACTCGTATAGTTATTTTAAAGTAAACAGGTAAAACATTTTGAGTTCTTTAAAATATTTTATGCCTCTAAAAATTCAATTCTTCACCCTTTTTGAGGCCCAGTCCAACCCTAGTCTACTTGACGGATAGCATGTATTTCTGAACAATTTGAAAGGCTACCCTGACCCAAAAAGTTAATAATTATTATAGATCTAGAGAAACAATTGATTTTTTAGAAAAATATTCAATCCTCAATACAAAATAAATGTAAATAATTTGATACTTTGTGTGTCGAGAGTCATCATAATGTTCGTCAACTTGCGCATTATTTATATTGAATTCAATTTTGATTTTGAATAATTATTATTTTACCACATCTATGCTTTGATCGTTATACTATTTTTAACATTTATTTTAAGTGGTTTATAATATTTTACGTAATACATTTCTCTTTGTATGTTAACTGACACTTTAGCCTTTAGCTAGGTCGATAGCATGTGTACCTACTAAAATAAGGATCCCGGCTTCGATTTCAGGTAACGTCGGTAATTTAACTTTAGTAGCATGCTATGTATGTCACAGTTAAAAGCTAGTTTGTAAGTCGTGTACTGAAATAATCATTGTTTTCATAAATCCCCATTGAAAAAATAATATTTTAAATGATATATTTGTGAAATAATTTTGATGTAGTTTCACTTTCTGGCTCGCAAAGATTTTTTGTTTGTTTGTTAAGACTTAGAAAAAAACATTTGAAATATTCTAAATGGTCCTCTGAACATGTGTAAAGGCTGTTAGTGTTGCCATGTCAAGCAAACAATAGGATTACTGCCGACTGAATCTTGGAATCTACCCAGACACTTCCTCTCTCTTTTGCTTGAGTAGGTATGGTGGTGGTTGTCACCCCATGCTTGTAATAAACCTAAATTTATGTAACTAATGATCTATTTATAGCCTAAGGAAAAGGTTTAATTGATTAAATATATTATATTGGTAAATTACACACAAAACTTAAGATTTTATGGTTTTTTAATCCAACCCTTTTCAAAATGTGTTTATTGAGTGTAACATTGTAACATGTTACATCACACTAACCCCCATATTAAGCTTCACACAAAGGTTTTCCTTAAGAGTCATACCACCCACTCCGTATAAAACCTCAATATTAATAAACTTCCTGAAATAGTAAGCTTCTCTATTGTAGTCCAATGTAGGTTCAGCCTATATTGAGAACAATATTAAACAAGAATAAACTCCCCGCAATCACAAACTGTTCATGTACTTACCTTGTGTTTCTTCTGGCTAGAGCTACCTTCAAGACTGGAGTACACACCTCGGGTCCTAAATTGAAGAGTGGGTATAACAAGCCATCATGCGCCCACAACTGAGGTTCCGAGTGGACAAGTCAAATCGATCCTTTCGGAACTAGCCGAGGACAACAACTAACTGAAACTGTCCTGCCGTCCAGCGGGGAAGACGAAACCAACGACCAACACATCGCGTGATGTATGTACGTCACATACACCAGTTTAATAGACCTCTATCCCCACTTGAGTGCGTGTTCGAGATAGCCAGCCAATCCTGGCCTGATCAAGGACTACGTGCTTGTCTGCATGCTTCAAAAATGACCGTTGGAAGCCACCGACCAATGTGAACACTCCCCCCTTTCAACACTAAGCGACTAGAAACACTATTTATACTTCGCGGTTCTGAAACTCAGCTACCATTAATTATTCGACACTATCAAGAGAAGTCATGTCTTAACATTTGTTTTCAACACCGTCTGAAGAAGTCCTGTCCTGGACTAGGACAATTTACAGGATGATGGCGTATTGAGTTTATATTACTTCGTCGATGTTAATTTAATAAACTTGAATTATGACTAATTCAATTTTGAATCAAAGTAATGTAATTTTTGGAATAAGCCAAAATAAGCAAAGTAAATTATTTACTAATTTTTTTAAAATTTAATTTAATTATGAGACAGTTAATTCATTTTGCCGCCACTTGGGCGTTAGTGTCAGTGAAGTCACGTAAATATTAGATTGCCACATTTATTAACTAGTTTTGTTAGAAGTATTTATTTCAAATTGACAAAGTTTTGAAAACTAAGTAAATGTAAATTCCTCCTTTTTTTATAATGTTTTTTACTTTAATTTGAATTAACGTAAAGTTTTGCTGATTGACTGAATTAGACTTAATAATTTTCCAAATTATTTGATTGAAATAACTTGTGGTTTAACTAGTCTTTTTGTATGTCATATTTTTTACTAGCAAATAGAGTTCTTGTTAACGACCTTTGCTGTGTCGACATTTAATAGTCCCGCGGGAGTTTGACTTAATGCCGGTAAGCCAAATTCTCGTGTTTATATAAATATCTGTGTGATATTAAATTTAACTTTATCTTTAACTCTGTCTGTATTCAATGTAGTGAAGCAGACACTTTGGTAACCATTTCAAAGATGCCCATTAGGCTCTTTTTTGTAGTCGAATAAATATCTGTCTAGATATTTTGAAAGTAATGATTAGTTCATATAGCCAAACGTTTAAGGTTGTGTTGTCTATATTCACTGATGTGAAACTGACAGTGTAGTTTGGGCGAGTTTTTGTCTCTTCCAGACTGAGCTAGTAGACTTAAAAATATTTTCCATGTGGAAACATTCGCATGATGAAATTGCGCTTTAAATTGATATGATATTCAACATACTTCCGATGGATTTTTGAGGCCATGTAATTTATTGTTCCATTTGTTGTTACCTTGAATAAAACATTCATATTGTTATTTAATTGTTGCTAATGTCTTGCTTTCTTTGTCACATATTTTATGTTAGATTCCCCCCCTCCCCCTCACTTTCCTTTTAGTCTAGTGTGGCCGTAGCTAAGAGGTAGTAGAGTGGGTGGTAACATGAGTTGAATTTTTAAAATATATGCATACAAAATATTAATTATATAAATCTCTAGCTATTTAGAAAAGTGTCCATACAGTCAATCTAGAATTTCTGTTGCAAATAAGTCCCTTTTACTGTATATTAGTAGCTATGCGACTTCACCTTAACTATATTATGAGTGTGGTTATAATGGCTGATCTTGAAAACAATATGCAAGGTATGTTGATTAAGGCTGCATGAAGGTGGGAATGTTGGGCCGAGAAAAGAGCAAAAATAACACCTACTTTGGTACATTTTTCCGGGATTATGAAATATCGCAGGAGTACCTGGTATTTTTTGTTTTGTAGTTTAAATATATTTCTATGTTTCTATAGAAAGATATTATAAACAATCCTATTGATTAATTTATTAAATTGATGCAAAATGTTGCATTTATACGTTGTGAGTAGGGTCAAATTTTTTTCTATATAAACAATGAATTTTAGCTCAAATAAAGGTACGTATTTTTTTTCAAATTAAAATACCACATAGAACTTACGTAATTTTGTGCCAAAGTTTGTTTAAATTAGTTCAGCGATGTCCTGCAAGGAACTCTGCTATCGCTTACGTAGCCTGCCTACCCCCTCCACAAAACCCAACCCTCAAATATTTGTCAACCTTCTCTTTAAGCAATGTCGGGTGACAGGTACCAGGACAAGCTTAACACCCCCTTCCCCCCCATCTCTTTCATGGTCGGTCTTGGGTCATTAACCAGATCTATGCTTACAAACACATCTTGGAAGTTTTGAGCATGCCCTTTCAAATACATTGAAGAATAAATATATTTTGGTTTGGTTGTGTCTCGTAGAGTAGTTAACTTTGCTAGGCTTTATCAAATAATGATTATCTTAGTGTTTTGATTTAAACTGTCAAATATTTTAACAGTAGATAACTCTTTCGTAACTTTTGGTCATTTTTTAAATGTTTTATCAGTATTGTTTGTATTTGAAATTAATATAAACGTGTGTTGAATATGAGCAGCTAAACTTTTTTTGATATTTGGCTAAACTTATGGTTTTTAAATACATTAAATAAGTACCAATTGAACGACCGCAACCCAAACTAAACTATAATATCAATTTGTTGTGTAATACATAATTTTAGTGTGTTGTCAAGTTTTTATAACAGGCCTACAAATATTGGGATGAATCATGTAAGTCGTTTTTCCTCCACGTCTTACTGCTCATTTGGGTTATACGCGTTAATTTACACTAATGGAATAGTGTTGAGAAAGATATAATTGAGACAAAATGTTACTGGATTTGCATGGAGGAAGAGAAACCACTCATAAAAACCCACTCTTAGTACACCCAGCTGTAGTTTGAACCTCTTTATCTCCACGTCACTTGCAAACCTGACTAGATGAGTTTGATATTCTGTCTGCGTGCCAACCGGCATGGAACTGTGACGCTTCGTTTCTACATAAAAAATAAATGCAAAATAAATGCAAAATAAATTTATAAAATTTAAATCCAAAAGTGATATTACATTAACTTGGGTTTATCATGTGTATATGCTAATTATTCTGAACGGATACTAAAACATACCTCTTTTTACTGCTACTAAACTATGGCATTACAAGTATGGGCTAAAAACAACTTTAGCTACAGTCCAGTTTCAATAGAAAGGGTCTACCTTACCTGACAACTAGAAACTATACTAGATCTATCTACTTACCCTGTATTGATAAGTCAAGCCGTATGATCTACAGCTGTCACTATATATATATATCATCAATAACTATAAAATAACGCTAAAAATATAGTAAAATGGCAGAAAAATGTATTTTATTACTAAAAAGCTCTCTCAAATAATATAGTAAAATGTTATCAATGTCGATCGTAAGAAAACATGTTTGAATTTTCTATACTGTTTTTCTAACCAAAATCGGGGTATACTTACTCTACATAACACCCAAAAAGATTGAACTGGGAAGATGGGAATAAAATAAGTAAACCCGAAACAAAGGTTCGCGAACGTTTGTCTTCTGCATCCTAAATGTTTTTAGGAATGTTTAGGAATGTTTCCATTTATTTTATTCAACTCTAATAGGTGGGCAATCCAGAAAAGGCGTCAATCTAGTCTTGTCCGGTTTGCCAGTGACGAAGAGTTCGCGATTTGAATCCCGGCAGTTTATACGTAGATGCTTTATTCTAAAATAGCCTTTCACTGTTTACTCACGTAAATGCGTGTAAACTGCATATTAAAAAATTCTACCTTCCTTACCCCGACCTCCTTTGAAAATATATTCAGATAGTTTTGACAGTTAAAAAGTTGCAGGTCACGTAAAATAGCACGGAAAAGTGGCCGAACGGTCTAAGAACCAAGCCATAAATGAAAATCTTTCATGGAATCTAATATTTTTAAAAAAATATTCAAATATGAGCTGGCAAATTTCTGCAAAACAAAATAATATATTGCTGTCGATTTTTTTAGGACATGAATATTGTGATTTCTTTGGTAGATCATAGTGTTTACATTAAAAATAGAAATAAAAATTTAAATAATATAAGTAGTTTTAAATTCAAAAGAGTTAAATATTTACCTTGTAGCTACAATTTTAATATACTAACTACTAAAACTTTTTAATGAAACAAAATTGTGTAAAAATTATTTTAAAAATACAATGGGATTGTCAAAACTCGAAATCTAAAATTTATACAACTTTATTAATTTGAAGCAACCGCTGTCACATGCTAGTAATTTAAAATGGGTAGTGAAAAGGTTACTCTAGGAGAGGTGCGTGAGCTAGGCTAGGCTTAGGCCGCCCCCATCAGTTCTTGACACTTTCAAGGAATCCAGAGATTAGCCGGCTGACAGCATTTTAACAGCACTGTCCACTTAACCCCTTCCCCTTTGTACTTTTTTTCAAAGCAATGTTTCGAAATAACAATACCTACCGACTAGTGAAACTAGCGACACCTGTTGGTGAGCATAGCAACTATGACTCACCCCAACCCTCACTCTCCACCCCCGAAACTGAAAAGGAGCTCCACTATCTCGCACACTTAAAATCCCAAGAAACTTCCTAATTGTTACTGGAAATGAGATGCCTATAGGAGATCAACTTACTTTGATTGTGGTTTTTACAACTGAGCCTTGATATTTTATTTTTGTTCAACCGGCCCTAAACCTAAATGCTCATAATATTTTCATTATTATGTATTATGGTTTAATTAATTGGGAACTTCCCCACAAAGCACATTTTTGATCAAAAACAAAGCAATAATATTTGAAGCGATTAGGTTTGTATATTTTTAGTGAAAATGTGGAAATACCTTTCCTTGTATCTATTTTATATTTTGTAAATACTCTTATGGGCAATTTGAATAAGTTTCCAATCAATGCAAAAATCACCTCTCTATATAATAATCATAGAAATAATAAGCGCAATAAATAGCAAGACAAGTATTTCAACAATTCAAACTTCTAATCAACTTTCCACGTAACAGCTATACATTTGCGAGATTATGTAAATTTTTTGCTTGCTGGTATAATATTTTGTACACATTAATATTGTTTTGATTAGTTTCTTATCTCACCCTCATAATAAATACTGGATTTTATTAGGATCTGTACACTAAACTATCTACTTGTATTTTTAAAATTTAAACACAATTCTATAGTTTCATTGGTCAAATATAGTTTCTATTTATTTTCAATGTATTTCTAGTCCTCAATAATTTTTTAAAAACTTCTTCAGTTCAAGCTAGCTTTTGTTCATTAAATTTAATAATAAAAACATTGATTAAATTACTTGAAAAAATAAGATATTTTTAAATACTATATTTTTATTCGTAAAAACATATCCAAAAATCAACTTGATCTAAAATGCTAGAATTAAATTTTTTTTTAATGAACGTAGTCATTTCCGTTTAAATCGACTTGGAAACTACCTTGAGGCGTCATTGTAGAATAAAAGATTTGGCCTAAATTAGGTTTTATATTGTTAATTACCCAAAGGTATGTATTAATGTATCTTATAATTTCCCTACGTATGTTAAGCATTCATTTATGATTAGTTGTTTTGTACTTTCCCTGATTTAATTAGCGGCATTTCCTACTTTCGGTTGTAATTGCCTCCATTTTTTTTAAGTTAACTCATTTTGCTTGCCATTTTAATTCGCATATTTATTAATTAAATGATAGATGCATTAAATGTAGTTTAATGGGTGTGTTGCTTAGCATTAAGTATATTATGTTTAGTTGGTTGTCCAATAATGATACTTTAGAAATTACCCAAATCCGAAATCAAAATGGAGGATATTAATTTAATGATCATATTGGCCCGGTCCAGGACGGACAACCTCGAGTCTATAAAATATCACATGAGGTGATAATCTTTTCCCAATATTTTATAATATTACAATTATGATTTTGATGCAATGGTTAGTAATCTATTACACCTACAAATTTATTTACAATAATGAGTAAAGTCAATATCTCCTATTGGGTCAAGTCAAATACTGAAAACTTTGAAAAAATATTTTTTATGAAAATAACACAAGGCCACGGACAAGGATAAACCAGGGCTGTATCCGAATAGTTAAGTACACCTGACTTGATGCAGACTTGATAAATTTACACTTTACAAGCACTTGAGATCTAAGACTGCAACAGATTTTTTGAATGGCAAACAACCCTTTACACGCCCTTGAGTCAGCCTTTCTGCTTCCTACCTGTGATCTTAGAAACTATTTTAAACGCCATAAATCAGCAGGGAATGAAAATGAATACAACACTTTAATATCCATTCCCGCTTCTTTTCACTAGACATTTCCAAAACACAAAAACACTAGAACTAAAGCAGTACCGGTATAGTTAAAATACTTTATCACACAGTTCACATTACTCTAGCAGATGAAAAATTAAACAATTGCCAATCAAACTCCGCATCGACGGCGTGTCAAGGGTAACTTGCTGTCACCCTTGGTCTCAAGGGCTTGTGTAGGGTGCATCGGCACACTTCTTGACTATTTGGACGGTTCTACACTTGATCATGTGATTGCCAATGCAACTATCGAGTGAGTGTCAAGGGTCGACGGCGCGTGAAGTAGACTATTCGGATACAGCCCAGATCTTCAGCCTTGTGGAAGTTTTACTAAGTACTCTCTTTGAATCAGGTTGAGTCCATCAACATTGGGTTTCACTGGTGTCAATGCTCGGTGAAAAGCACTCCCAAATGTGGAGTCGACTTTTAACATGTTGATTATAAAGGGACCATTGTAATCGCAATGGGCTGTTTCCATAAGCTCTTTGTAAAGAGGGGGTTGACTTGCTACTTGAACCTAGCTTTGTGGAAACCGGCCAATTGACTCGGGATGGTTATTAGTGTCCTCGCAACCATGTTTAAAATTAGCTTGTTTTTAAATTAAAAAATTCCCCTTGATGGGACCAAGCTTTCCAACAGCGGATCCATTTTAACCCGAAAGCTGTGGATCTGGTGGATACTTTGTGCACTAAACCTACCAGATTCTTTATTACCTTGAGCATACTGGCTATTTGGTTTATCTAATTGGTTAGGGAAGAGTAAGGCAGATAGAAAGTCAAGCTGCATTTGCTGGAGAGAGGATGGGAAAACTCCAATCCCCTGTGGAAAACACCCTCAATTCACCCGGCCGAGATTCAACCCTTGATTTTCCCATCAACGGTGATCACAAAAACACTGCCTGC
>CABFWO010001537.1:99441-117313 GCA_902155825.1 Timema genevievae | reverse complement strand
CCCCCCGTATTGGTGTTATGGCCTTCCCTTAATATTACAATAATGAATCTGCGCCCTATATTTGGGTGCTGTGTTAGTTATAGGTTGGATAAACTGTAAGTTCTATGCAAATATGTTTAGAAAGGGCACGATAAATATTCCCTAAAAATATATAGACATACTTAAACCTTAACTAACATAAAGAAACTAATTGTTTGCTACCAAAATCATCACTTGTTCTTTGGTAATTTAAAGGATTATTAAAATAAATGTAAAATACATATTTTAACTACACTGGGGTTTTGTAAAGCTTACATTCAGAACACACTAACTATATCGGCAAACCCAGACCCAAATTCATCTCTGCTTAAGGGAGACCCCACCATGGCTACATTTTTCGCCAACGCCAACAATCGAACCCTGGATCCTTGGATCAGTAGACTTAAACGCTATTGGCCTATCATTAGTTCAAATAATGTAGGTCTTAAACATTTTTAACTTACAAAAATAATTTTGAAACTTTCGATATCTTTCATAGACTATAACATTATATTTAGGCATATTTCAGCACAATTTTCAAATAAAAATACATTAGTTAAATGCACAAAATGGACCAAAAGTTGAACTGCTTATAGTTAGTTGCTGATGGCCTTAAACTCTAAATAGGTATAAACAGTTCAATACAATTTTATTAAGAAAGAACATCTTTTATAGAACAGTTGAAATAATAGCAGTTATTCTCCATTACTGTTATTGGCAAAATAAACTCTTCTTTGGGCAACATGTATAGCCTTTATGGACTTTAAATTATAACACAATATCCAACTAATAATGAAAGTGGCTAACAGCTGGCTTAAGAAGGAAATAGAAAGCCGTAAGATCACTAGATACAGTTGGGAAGGGGAGCAAAAGTCAGTGATAGACTACTTTCTCATGGATGTAGTAATGAAAAGGTTGACTATAAACATAAGGTAATACATAGTGTGTCTTTAGATAGTGACCACAGCTTGTTGGTGGCAGACATAAATGGATGGGAATGTAGAAGAAAGGTAATAAGACAAGAAATAAGAATGACATGGAGGCTAAAAAATGAATAGGAAAGAGAGCTGTACCTAAGGCAAGAAGCTTAATGCCCAAGGATGAAATGCAAAGTGTAGAGGTTGAATAGGAAAGGTTTAGGAACAGTTTGGTGGGAACGGCAGAGGAGGTATGTGGGAGGACAAGTAATTAGAGGAAGTGTAAGGATACACTGGTGGAACGACAGGATGAAGGAAGCAGTAGAGGAAAAGAATAAAGCATTCAGGAGTTTTATTAATAGGAATGAGGAAACAGAAGAAGAATAAAAGAGCATAGCGAGTGGTATGAGAAACCAGGAAGGATTGGATGCGAAAATGGACGGAAATGCTGGAACAGTATGTGGAAGGAAGTAAGAAGGTGTTATATAGCCAAGAAAGACACAAGAGGAGGAAGAAAACAGAAAAGGAACTATGGATGAAATATTTTGAGAAGCTGTTCAACCTGGAAGAGGAAAGGGATGAGAGTGAAACAGAGGAGCAGGAAGAAATCGTAGAAAAGGAGGAAAGAGATCCCATATTGTCACATATGCCGCAGAAACGTGGACATTGAATGTAATAGAGACTAGGAAAGTGGAAGCCATGGGAATGAAGTCTGTGAGGAGCCATGTTAACTTTTTTTTCTTGTATTCATGTTTATATACTTATTGTATGAAAAAATTGGCTCAGTTCTCTGACCCCTTCATAAGATATTACCACCGAAAGTAGTCAAATTGTCTTAAAAATCCCGTTATCAAGGCTAAAAAATGTGTGTGTGTGTTGAGGGGGTGGGGTTAGTTTTTTTAATCATATGATCTAAAGTACATTTTAACAGTTTAAATAAATATATTGATTTGTTATTCAAAGGTGTTTGGGCACTATTAGGGTTTAAATTTTCAAAAAATTGCACTTAAATGGAACAAGTAATGCAATCCTTTAATGCTTCATTTTCTTAAGAAAAACAAATACTGGGGTAAATATGTCATATTATTTTGCCTTTTTCATTCAATGTTTTTTATATATATATGAACTCTATTAGGTGCCAGTCAAGTGTTCCTGCTGTAAGAATCTTGTGAAGTCCAGTGAAAGTGTTTCAGATGTCATTTAGGCCTATTTCATTTCAAGATCAAAATATGTGACACATAATTATTATAGTATATTTTGGTGAAGCACTGGGCTTGTTAAATTAAAGTAAAAGTGTTTGAATCTCGCATGGCTGACAGGTTGGTTTTCCACTCTCCCTCCATGCAAATGCAGGTTCACTTCCTCTTTATTTGTCCTTCCCAATTCCTAACTCATTCGCATAATTAGTACTCAAGCGTATAACCCGAACTGGTAGTAAGACGCTATGCTCTGTCCCGGCACAGATTTATCTGAATGCCAAACCCTTCCTTCACCTCTGACAAGATGTGTATTAATCACAACTTGTGAATGTGAGGAATGCCAGGCCTCCATCGTGGTTCGGATTCCACGTTAAACTGTAGGTCCTCCATTTAATCTCACAATCACCCTACCATTGCACATTAGCGTAAGTGCGTATAACCCGAACGGGTAGTAAGATGCGGTGATAATAATAATAATAATAAAATATTTGGCCATCTGGCTGTCTCATTGCACCTTACTATGGGAAGTTGCTGCCAGAGCAGATAATCTGTGAGGAGTCCCCTGTGTGTCTGCCCCTGTAAACGCCGCTGTTGCATCTTACCTTGACTCTCAAGAGGATTCAACTCAAACCCCACTCATGACCATCGATGGAGGTCTGAAGGCTACCTCCCAACACATATCCCTGTAAATAATAGTGATATTTTATTATATTATCAAAATGTTCCGATCTATGTACCAAAGCAAGGGAATTATTTTCAAATGTTTGTTTGAATGAATTCTCTATTATTTATTTGGTTGAAACTTGGCTCTCTAGTAAGTTTGTTAATGAAAATTACTTTGACCCTAACTACAGCAGCCCCATGGCTTCTTTGGTGCTGATTGACAGTTCACAGCTGAATTCTGACAGTCAACATTTAGGTATATACCTAAATTTTGACTGTCAGAAGGGATAGCTACTAAACACATGTTTTTTGCAGATCATATGGTTTCGGCGTAGGGATACATAATTTGGTCTGGTAGCTTTTCAAAGCCGTCAGCTGTCAGTCAGCACCAAAGAAGCCATGGGACTACTGTATAATGTTTATAGAGCCGATAGGTTATATGATGAAGCTACTGTCTCAAGGGGTGGTGGTGTTCTCATTTCTCTCATTGATACTATTTCTGGTGTGGTCAGAACTGACCTAGAGAATAATATGGAATGCGTGTGGATTGAGATCCCAACATTTGATCACCAAAAACTGTTAATTGGGAACATATAGCTTGCTCCCCAAATAACAGTCGAAGCATTTAACAATTACTTTACATTTCTTGAAGGTGTTTTGTCTAACTATCCCTATAGAATAGTACTACTCGGTGATTTTAACTGCCCCAAAATTGATTGGAAATATCATCATGCTCAGAGAATGTCGCATTTATACATTAAATTAAAAGTTACTCAACTTCTTGCATTGACTAAAATATTAGGATTAGAACAACTTAATGAAGCTGATAATGACACTAACCTCCTTGACCTTGTTTTTGTTAATTTTCACCACTCCTTAGTAACTCAAAGCTCTCATTCACTAGTGAATATTGATTTAGCTCATCCACCCTTATTGATTTCACTTGATGTACGTTATTGCTACTAAAATTAATGACACCCCCACCACACATATTGACTATGCATGTGGTGATTACCTTAATCTTTACAATGACCTGGCCATTGCTGATTGGTCTTGTGTTTATTCTACTACGGATGTTAATTTGGCTGTAGATAATTTTACCAATTTAGTCCAAAGGAAAATTAAACCGCATATTTCTCAAATTACTATTCTTAATTCATCCAAATATCTAAATATGTTTTCTTCTACTCTTAAATACTATATTAGGGAGAAAAAAAAAACAATTTTTTCAAAATGTTTAAACTAACAATTAATAGTGTATTCTATTCACATTTTTCCCACTTTCGTAAATTAGTTAAAACTACTTTGATTATAGCCAGAGCCAATTGGATGAACTCAATAGAAAATAGTATTAAATGCAAACCTAAAGAATTTTGGAAATTTGTTAAAAATAATTGTGTGAATAAAGTTTTCCTGTCTTAACCTAGAGATTAATGGCAAGATTATAGTGGATCCTTTATTAATTGCTAATGAGTTTGGGACCTACTTTCATTCCGTTTATAATTCAGCCTTTCCTGTCTTACCCTGCCCCGGTATTGAAACTAGCGCGCCCTTGTATCCATGCCACATTACACCCTTGGATGTTTCTAATGCTATTAAAAAAATTGAGTTCTTCTAGATGTGCTGGGGCTGATGAAATTCCAAGTTTTATTGTTAAAGGCTGTGCCAGCATTTTCAGCCCTTTGTCAGCCTATATATTTAAAATTAGCTTGTCAAATAAAACTTTTCTTCTTACATGGAAATAATCTGTTGTCATACTTATTTATAAAAAAAGGGGGGTTAAAAACAAATGTTTGTAATTATAGACCAATTTCTCTCTTAAACACTTTCTCCAAAGTATTCGAGAAAATCATATATGAGCATACTTTCCACCACATTAAAAATAAACTTTCAGATAATCAACATGGCTTCATAAAAAATAAATCTACTGTCACTAATTTAGTTGAATGTCTTGGGAATGTTGCCCCTCAAGTCACTGCCCAAGGTCAGGTTGATGCTGTTTATTTTGACCAAAGTAAGGCATTTGACTTATGTCAGCATAGTATTATTCTCTCTAAACTTGGTAATTTTGGACTTTCTCACTCATATGTAAATTGGTTCAGCAGTTATTTGCATGAAAGATCATTCACTATTAAAATTGATTCACACACCTCAAATACATTTTTAGCACCCTGTGGCATACCACAGGATTCTAATTTAGGTCCTCTTCTCTTTAATGTGTTTATTGATGACATTGGTAAATATTTGAACTCCTCTAGTTATTTACTCTTTGCTGATGTAAAATTATTTAAAACTATCAAATCAATTGCAGATTGTATAGATTTACAAAATGATGTAAATGGTATTCTTCAATGGTCTTTGGAAAATGGAATGTCTATTAATAAATCTAAGACCCAATCTATATCTTTTACTAGGAAAACTAATCCTTTCTTTTTTACTTATAAATTGGGCGGTGAAAACATAGTTCGCACCCTTTAAATTAATGATCTTGGTGTTCTAGATAACAAACTTTATTTCCACTATCATGTTGACCATGTAATTTCCCATTCATTGAAATTACTTGGACTTATTAAATTTATTACTTCATCGTTTAAGAAAGTTTACTGTTTTTTTATGTCTGTACTATGCCCTGGTTAGATCTAAGTTAGAATATGCTACTGTTGCTTGGAATTCCATTACCTTAACTGACTCTCTTAGGTTGGAAAACGTTCAACGAAAATTTGTTGCTGCGTCCTATGATAAATTCTTTAGTAACCGGATTTGTTATGATTATGACAGAATTTGAAACCTCTTAGGGCTCCAAACTCTCTTCTCGCGTAGAATTTATTGTGATGCTCTTTTTGTTTTTAATATTTTCAATAACAAAATTTCTTGCAAATTTGCCCTTGATCATGTAAGCGTTCATATCCCTTCTCGGGCTTCTCGTAATCCAAAATTATTTTGTCTCAATAGCTCTTATAAGGTAAGCCATATAGGTCGTTGTATTCATAGCGCCAATTCTAGATTTGTCGAATTCGACTTCTATCATAAAAGAAAAGCTAAACTCAGAGAGTTATTTAAGGAAATCCCATGTCAATAATTTATTATGTAGAGGTTCTGATATATTTTTTGCTTATTGTTACTGCTTTTAAACACTCTTTAGTTATTTGTTATTAATGCTATTTTTTATTCTTATCATTATTACTTTTTTCTTTTTTTTCGTAACTATTCATCAGTATATAACATTATTTAGCCATTTTTGTTTATTTTATTTTCTCATGTAAATATAGGTATTTGTAAGGTACTTGTGTACTTTTCAGTGCTGGCCTGTTATAGGTCTTACGACTGTTGGCCAGCACTATAATAAAGGAAATTGAAATTATTATTATTATTGTTATTATTATTATTGTTATTATTATTATTATTGTTATTATTATTATTATTATTATTATTATTATTATTATTATTATTATTATTATTATTATTATACCTAGTAGTTTGCAGTTAGGCTAAAACATGATCAGGGTAATAAAAGCATCTGGAAAGGTCAAGGAATTTGAATTCTCAGATCAAATGGCTATAGCAGGGTTTCTACCATCCGGGAAAACTGAAATCAGCCGGGAATTTGGCAAATTTCAGAGAAAAAAAATCCGGCAAAATGTTGTTTTACTCAAAATATGAAATATAGTAATCATTAAATCAGTCAATTACAATGTGATTTAAACTGTCTTTTTTTTTTAACTGTGTCATATATTTAATAATTCTCTAACTCTTAGTAGATTATGTTATTACAAATTTAAAAAATAAGCTTATTTAAATCTTATTATTATTCATAAAAAAGATTAACTAAAAACACGGGGGGGCTGAGGGGGGGTAAAGAGAAGGGTGTAACATGCTTTGACATACTTTTGAATCTGGAATTTTAGGAAATGATCAGGGAAGAAGTCGGGAATTTATTTGGTCAAGTTGAGTAGACATTATGTATAGGGTTATTTTATCAGAATTAGATACTGTTTTTTACTTTTAACATAAACTACTGATGAGATTCACAGGTTGGCATCTCTGGTTTTAAGATAAGATTAACTTGGGTTAACACCTGACTTTTTTTTTACTAAACAAGACCTAATTTATTACTTATATTAAGCCATATTCTAGGCCAATATTTATGATAGGCAGACCTTTTTATAAACTGTTTACTTAAATGGCTTATTTTCCCATGTTTCTTTCAAATCTGTTTCATATCAAATTTCAGAACAAATTACCAACAATCAATTTAAAAATAACCTTGAATTTCAATACTGACCTAGTAAAACAATCCTTATTTGTGGCAATATAATTTATTTATTTTTATTTTTGGTCTTTATCATATTTGGCGAGGCTAAGGCTAGTATGCCCTGTCATCTATCATTGAAACTAAACAATCAACTTATAATTATAACGATGTAAATTTAGTAGTTAGCTTGGATACATTCATTCCTTCATTAATACACTTTTAACACTAATATTTTCATATTGGCAACAATTTTTTCCAAACAAGGTACAATATTTTTTACTTTAATATTATTTATACAACATGCAGATTAGAACAGTTCTATCATGCTTGACTCTGACCCTCAAAGTAGTTGAGATACTCTGTCTGGCTTTTTATGGATTTTTTTGTTTATCCAGGCAAATGCTGGTACATTTTCTTAACGTTTACTCCTATCCTTTTAGAATTTATTATCTTGATTTGTCTAATGTAGTGTCCTGTTTCTCTGTAGCCATGCCATCTCCACGGTCTCCAAGTCAACGTGCAACACCCCCTCCCCCCAGGATAGCACCTCGACGCTCACCAGGGTTCAGGACCAGAGGTCGCTCCCCAGACAGGAGAAGACGCATGGCCCCACCGGTCACTGCAACAACTAAGTATGTCTCCAGTGGTCGTAGTGGTAGCCCTACCAGGAGCCGGGATAGGCGGGAGTTTAGACACTCGCCAAGAAGGTAACTAATGCCAACCTTGCAGACAAGTAATGATATGGCACCTTCATACTCCTAAACTAGTTTGAACTGTCACTCACTACCTCATATAAGGAATTAATCAGGCAAATTCTGTTACAGTTTCTTTTACTGACTACCTTAATCCCTATCCATCACTCTTCATTAACACACTTCTACACATATTTCACCTAGAGGCCGTAAAATAGTGTGGTTTAAATCCAGTCAGTGGGTGTATTCCCAGTTACACTGAGGTTATTCCGTATTAAATCACCCAGCTGCTGCTGCATGACATTTTTGGAAAAATTGTATCTTTTGTACACGTATTTCTACATATTCCAGTAATTAAAAACCAATTTTTAAAAAAACAACTAATTCTCCTTGTTTTGTTTGCTATGGCCATTTTTCCAATATGGCCAACGCTAGATTTATTGAATTTTAATCCTGTGTGAACCTTAGAATCCAAGTCGAACTGTACTAAGATTAAACTCAATTCCAAATGTTTAATCATAATATTGGAAGATTCGGATTCAATTCAACATTTTGAATAAAAAATAAATCATAAATTTGGATTTGATGGGCTTAGTTCAAAATTTGAATCTATAATTCATACTTTATCATTATAATATTTGTATTAATTCAGCGATTAAATAATATGAAGATCATGCGCTTCGTTGACAAGTTATCTCCATCTTGGTCGGTCTAGTGCCTCTCTCCTCCAATCTCTGGCTACCCCCAGCTGGGTTAGGTCTTTTTCCAGCTCATCCCACCACCCACAATCTAGGTCTTCCAAGGGGGCACGTTTTTCTCGGTATTCCTTCCAGCACTGTTCTGGGCATTGCATCATCATTCTTCAGGCATCCTTGCCACATGACCAGCCCACTGGATCCATCTGCTTCTCAAGATGTTTTTGATTTTACACCCACTTATCGCACTGTCAACTTCCTCGTTGGTCCTCTCTCTCCACTATTTCAACGAGCCAGAGTATTTGCCGCATCACCCTCTTGAAGATGTCAAGCTTGTCTTGATCGGTCTTCCTTGCTCTCCAGGTTTCAGAGCTGTAGTTTACTATAGGACAAATGATGGTGATGTAAATATTGACCTTTGTCTCGACAGAGCTTTTGATTGAACATCGTATTTCATAGACTGAAGGGACACATGTTTTCTGCTTGGATCCTCTCCTTTATGTCGTAGTCCACTTTATTACGTATGTTGAACCACACTCTGAGCTATTTGAATTTGTCCACTTGTTTGAAGCTCATCCTGCCTGGGGATGATGGGTCCTGGTCTTGCTCCAGCCTCAACATCAGCACATACTCTTCATAGAGGAGATGCTGTCCCTCTTTTGTGACCTATTGCTTGACAACTTCTGTAATCTGCTTTAATTCTGTCATCTTCATAAGTTTGGCATTTGTGTTGGCCGTTCAGCACTCCTTCCATTGTGGGTTATCTGCGTGTCTGATGACCCATTCTAGTGTTAAGTTGAAAAGTAGACAAAGTGTGTCACCTTGTCTCAGTCCAATTCTCACTTCAAATCTCCCCGACATCTCTCCACCATACAACACTGTTGCTTCCGGCCCGTGAATGCACAATCTTGTTAGCACAATCAGCTTTTGAGGTATTTGGAATTGGTTCATGATTTTAAATAGGCTCTCCTGGTGAATACTATCATATGCCTTTTTAAAGTCATTGAACAAGGTGCTAATTTTCAGGTCATGCTCATAACACTTTTCCCAAAGACGTCTGTTGTTGACCGTCCCCTGCAGAAACCTGTCTGGTGAATGCAGTGCAGTGCAACACACGTTCCGCAAATTTTTCCAATCCACAGACCGGGATCATGGAGAAAATCTAGCAAGTCGTGCTAAGGAAGGAGATACAATGATAGTTGTTCCTGTCTGTCTTTCGACCCTTTTTGTCTATTGGCCAGATCAATGCTAGTCTCTAGTCATTTCCTCTGTGTTCCAGATCTTAACCATCAGTGTGTGTATCTGTTTGTGAAGTTGGCCTCCGCCTTCTTTCAGCAATTCTGCCGTCATTCCATCCTCAAGGTGCTTTGTTGTTTTTCAGCCTACTGATACAATTCTTCACTTCTTCTAGAGTGACTGGTGTTATCTCTTTTGCCTCCCACCTTGCCACGGGCTCATTGTGTTAAACTGGTTCATTATAATTTTGCTTTACACCATATTGCCATTCTTATTTAGTTTTCCTTGCCTGATTTGCTTCTTCCAGGAATGTTATCATTTACTTCCGCTTCTCAGTGCACAATGTCCTTTGTGTTTCCTTTCTTGTCTCCTGGAAAAGTTCCCTCTTTATCTTGATCATTCTACCAGCTAGCCACTCTTCTTTCTGTTCTTGATTACTGTTACACATTCATCATTGAACCACTTCTTTCTTTTTCTTCCCAACAGTTGTTTCTGTACTGCTTTCACTACAATACTAACATAATATAATCAGACCGTAAACCAGTTGCGTGGTAAGTGAAGAGAGAAATTATCCTAGTTCCAGGTCTTAAAGGAATGATGTGCGCGACAGTTGTTTGGCACGATGAATATCTTATAATTAAACAAAAAAAAAGTAGCTTCCCACTTCATTGGTTGAATGTCAAAGGCATTACTTTTGGAGTAAACTAGATTGATGAAGACAGGTAGACCAAGGCTTAAATCTTGATCAGGTGTACTGAGGGTTTTTTCCCAAAATGGTTTTCCACTCTCCCTCCACACAAATGCAGATATACTTCCTCAGAATAAAACATTTCTAATCCATAAAAACATTAACATAGTATGAGTATAAACCGAACCGGTAGTAAGATGCGGTGCCAAAAAAAAGTTGCCAGGCTCGCCAATTAGTGGATATTAATCAACCTTTACAACATGATTAAAAAAGTGATGTTAGGCCTACCTTAACTGATTTTTGCCTTTTGATAATGTTATGTATTATATATTTTTCCAATAAATCAATGTTAACTAACATTTTTTTAAATATTTTATATTATTGGATTGGATTCGGAAACTTAATAAAGCAAAATATTCAACGCATATTCAATTTGAAACATGATCTTAGTGAGCCTAAAATAAATCATGCAATTCAGATCTGAACCTTTAAAATATTGGATCCATTTGTTTTTGTTTTTTTTAATTATTCGATTCTGATTTGACTAAAAAATATCAGGCAATTAGATCTGGACTCTACTCATCATTTTTTTAAGCATGAGATTCATATTCAATTTGAGTTGTACAAGAGTAGGATTCAATTCAAAAATGAAAATTATGGATTTGCACAGGCTTAATGAATTTTGATGTTGACAAAAACTTAATCAAATATTTTAAGACCTAAAAGAGTTCAAGTCATGGGACAATCCATTTTACTGCTGTTAAAGTGTACTACATCTCATTCCATTATAAGTTTTGTCCAATCACAGCTTGAGTGGCTGAAATCTTGCCTTATGTTAAGCATTAAATTTGTTTATGAATGTGATTTTTATGCCTTTTAAAAAGTATGAAGAAAATGAATCTTTAGATACAATTTTTTGCCCTACCCCCAAAGTCTGTCTGTGAAATTTCAAGACTTAAAACCTTCCCCTGTTTATTTTATTAAGTCTTACACATGGCTGCTAACTCAAATTTACAAATATTCAGGCCTTAAGGTTGCTGGCCATCTCAGTCAACAAGAAAGTACCAATAGCTGTCAGGCCACACAGCTTAACATACAATGGTCTTTGTCTTATACTGAAACTACTTCTCTATTCTGTCTAAGCTTATACTCCCTTTCACCCTTTTCATATAACCACCCTTTATCATGTTATTAAGAAAGTGTGGAATACAACTATGAAACTCCTTATTTCAAAGTAAAATAGGAAAGTTCTCAAATATCCTAAAATGTCTTGTTGTGGACCTATCAAAAGTTAACTGCATTAGTTAGAGTGGTGTTTCCTAATTAAATCTAGTCACAGAACCCTTTTGTATTTCGTACAACATAACAAAGTCCCTTAAATATTTTTAGCGTAGCATATAAAAATATGCGCAACGGGGGGAAAAATTTCTAAGTTCGAGGCCAATTAGCTTTAGATTGAAAATTATATCTTTCCAGGGGGATGGAAAGCAACTATACATTCTGTCCAGTTTCATGTCCTATAAATAAATGCAACTTCCTTGTATATGTGCCTGTGCCTGTCAGAGAGAAAATTATTAAGGTTTTACTTTTATTTATATCAGATTTTTTGTTCATTATTATAATTATTTCTCCCACAATTTAGGGCGCTACAAAATAAAAGTACAAATTATCTTTGTGTTTTATTGATAACCATAACACATTTTATTGTACATTCAAACATATTTTTCAAATTAACTTTTTTTAAATGCCTTGTTGGTTTACACTTTACAATATGCATTGAACAAGTCAAATACAATTCGGAATGTTTTTCTCGTCTTTCTGGGACTGTAGATGAACTTCCAAATTTTGTGCCCCAACAAAGAGTAAAACCTTAATTTTTGGAAACAAAGTTAAGAGAATTTGTAGTGATAAAAACATGTACATGTTTAAAAATAATGTTATTGAAGATGTTTTAACTTTATTAGCTATAGAAATACACATTCCTGCAGGACAAATAAGGCATTTTTGAGTGGCTTTAAAAAAACTGACAATTTACACCAATACAATAGGCCTATATTACTTTTCATAACCAAACTTACATCCTTTACTATTTACAGTCTGTGGCCTGAGTCAGTTTTTTATTCAAGCCATATATTTTCCACTCCTGGATTGCTAGGACTGTTGTAGCTTCATATATACTCTGATTTTAGTTGGAAGAACACTAGAGAAAATTCAAACATATTTCTTTGCGACCAACATTGATAACATTTTTTATATTATTTGTGTTATTTTACAGCTATTGATAATATCTATCAAAAGTGACAGCTGCAGATTACATGATTTGGTGTATGAATATATAAAAATTGTTTTAGTAACTAACTTGTACTGTTCTTCCTACCAAAATCATACTATATCTACCTTATAAACAATTTTACGACTAGGACAGGCACAACATCCAGTCCCCGACTATGTTTGGGAAAGTAAGGTTGCTATTTTTGCGTCAATATGACAAATAGTCGCCTTACTTTCCCAAACACGGCCATTTCATGGGATGTGCAGATTATAATATTTCTCATTACTATATTTATTTTATGTTTTAAATTTATTGTTTTTTCTGGTTGTGAAAGGCTGCATGACATTGAACTGCCATATATAGATTATATAAATTACTAAAAACACTAAACAAAGAGTCGAAAGGAAGTTGTGGAAGAGAGGTGAAGGGAGGGGGGCTGCCAAACTAGTGAGCAAAGATAAAATAATGATGAAAGACTAATAACTTTACCCAGTAAAATGTGTACAGAATTCACATAGTAACTAGGTTATTAGGGTCACATTATTTATGTATAAAAAATTTATTAAAACTGAATCTTATGTTAGATGTAAAGGTTGATTAATTTTCGATAGGTTGGATGGACATCAACATTCTCACTTAAAATTCTTAAATAACCCTTGAATTCTCTAGTAATGTGTTCGCTAGTCTTCCATGATAAACTGGTTTAGTTTTTTCCTTGTACTTTTATTTAAATATTTGCATTTTTATAAGAGTGAAAATATTGCCAAACTTAACTAATTTATGACCATCTCTCATTTTTAGCTTTTTATGGAAAGAGGTTTTTACTAGATATGTTATGTGCAGCATATTAAGTTAATTTCCTTATTATCTTAAGTTTTTTATAGGCACACTTTCAAGTTGCAATTATTATTTTTAGTATATCTTTTACTACCATCTTTGGTTTTGATTAACTAAAATATAAAGGGTTTATGGAAACCTAGTGTAGTTGTTTCATAGTTAGGTTACGTCTTTGTGATCGTCCAGAGGGGCCTGAACTTGATACCTGTTCTGTTTCAGGGAATCATACATAGAAACTCAAGCAATGAGACCTAGGTAATTTGGAAGCATAGTTTGTTAGCTGTAGTTACCAGTATCTGGCTGCGCAAGTGTCAAGACTTGGACACAATAATGCATGCATACACACACACACACTGAAGAATTTTTTATATCGAAAATTGATTGAATAAATTTTTTTATAAAAAAAGAGGAAAAAAGGCCCTAAAATGAAATATTTAGATTGGCCAATACTGAATACGAAAACCTAAAATATGGCAGGAAATTCAAATCATGAAAATATTGAGTTTCAAAATCTCCTGATTGAAGAAATTTAATATGTCTGCTTTCAACTATATATTTGAATAGAACCACTGGGCAGATTAAATTATCCCAAAAGGAGCCTAATCTCACCAAATATTTGCTTCTTTCTATCAATTTATTTTGAAAATATAGTTGAATATAACAAAAGTGATATGGAAAGAAAGCCCATGGCTGAAAACAATTATTTTTTCCCCTATTCCTCATGATCTTTTTAGTTGCATTTTTTACACTTTATTTAAATATTTAAATCTTTCATTGTAGTTATTTTATTTACCTTTGAAATCAAAAGGAAATGTTTCTAAGATTTGGAACTTTTATTTTAAATAACTATAATATTAACTTTTCAGACATACCTATTTAGATGATTTGTTGAGGGATTTTGAAATATAGGCATATTAAAACTAATTTTCACAATAATGTTTGATGCAAAATGCATACCTCTTACCTTTTATTGAAAAATGTGCACTTGGGCAAAATGTTGCCAAGTTTTGATTTTAAATTAATCATTGATGACACCCTGAAGAAATGCCAACTTGCATCGTCCATATCAGCCTTTATATCATACTCAAATATGCATATATGTAAGGAAGCCCTCTTATAGTTTGCTGTGAAGGAGTAGATTGACATGAACATAAGTTATTTGAAGAGTTTATATCAACAGCAACAGCTGATGAAAATCTTCAAAGGTGGCTAAACTGAGTGACATTGTTCTGTAAAGAGAGTTGACAAGTCATGTTTTACTTATACATTATCTTATAGCAACCTCTCATAGTTTGCTCTGAAGGAGTAAATTGACAAGAAGCACACAGGTTATGGGAAGAGTCATATCGATGGCTACAGCTGGTGAAAATGTTAAAGGTTGTTAAATTCAGAGTGACACATTGTTTTATAAAGAATCATCAAGTCATGTTTTACTTGTACAGTACTATCTTATTATATAGTAAAAAGTTGGTTCACCTGATGGATAATCTATCCGAGGTGTAAATCTACTTATAAAATTTAACAATAACATATTTTGTGATTCTTACAGAATTTTTTCACCTAATAAAATATATTTTAAACTATTTGCTTAGAACGAGAGATCAGACAACAGAAAGTTTGCAAGTGAGAGGAGAAGAACGGTGAAAGGATAAAGGAAGCAAAGGGAGGCATTTTACTAAACTGACCCAGCCACAAGCTGGAAACAGTGTTTAGAGTAACTGGATTTTTTTTCCTCAATATATTTTTTAAAATTTTATTGTGTCCAGATATATATTTTTTATATGAGTTTTCTCCTCTTGTAAATTGATGCTTGTTTGTTAACATGACAAGAGTAATTGTTGAAGGCTACAAGGTTGGTTGGGCCTATGTTTGTCAAGAAATATGCAAGAGGACAACTATTAAATTTAAATTGAAGAAAAATATCAGGCATCTCCCGGATAATGAGGATTTTGCTTGGTCCATTTCTGTTGTGATATTGATACTTATATCATTAACAACATAAAACAAAAAGACCATGGTCTAATCACTCTCTGCATGACATATTATCAAATTCTGAACCTGTTATAATCTGTATTATTTTTTCCACAATTTTTAAAGATTAACTTAAGTGGATTGCCGGAATAAACAAATATTTTTGCTTACTAAAATTATTTTCAACTAAATAGAGTGAAATATACTTTCAAATTATGTAAAGTTTCATCCATATATTTTGGAGCTTGTGTTGTCTGTTTGGAAATCACAAGCAAAGGATGAAATAAAACCATTTTGCTGCAAGAATGGCATTTGTGATACTTGGATGAAACTACTTTAATAACAAATATCAGCCTGAAATATTAAATTATTTATCTGGAATAATTCCCACCTATACTAATAGATTGAGAAACATTGGAAATGTTAGTTATTGGTCATCGAAAGGAAGCTGATGAAAATATTGATTTATAGTTAAGAAAATCGTAATTGGATTAGTTAGTGTATTGATACATATTAGACAAAGGTAAGTATAAATCCTCTAAATTTCAGAACAATTTATTTATTTGAGGTATTTAACATGTACCTTATAATCTGACTGATTATATCACACAAGAATTTCTATGAGCAAGAGAGAAAGGATCTACCAATTTAACCTGGAAAGTAATTTTCATGCCCCTTACAGGGTTCTTTTACATGCCACAATCAACATGGAAACGACAGCTCTACTTCCCCTCCCAAGGTTGTTGTGCTACAGATTTTTATCACTCTATTAAAATGTGTTGATCCTGCCTGGACTTGAACCCACAAATATTGGGCACTTTACCCCAAGACCACTGAGGCCGAATTCAAACCAATTAAAGTTTTAATAAATTAACTCCTGAGTAAATAATTTAAATTTTCAAATTATCAATACTATATTTAAAGAAAAGATGGCAAACTTTTAATGGGCTTTTTTCTAACCAATAAAGTTTGAATCAATGGTTGCAGATAATATATCAAAATAGAGAGAAAATTATAGTTTGGACAAGCCTAAAGTAACTAAAATGTGACATCCTCAATTTAATCAAGCAAGGGGATAAAAACGTATATGTTTCTTTTTATTGCATACTAATAGTGTCTCGTTAACTAAATTATTTTTAATGTCAAATGAACAATGAAAGATGAAGAAGGAAGCTTTTTTAAGTTATAACTGTAACAAAGTTTAATTTGTTCAAAAAACAAGTTATTTTGTATTTAAAGATAATTTTTCTAAACCTTGTTTTAATATTTGTTTGGGCATAACTTGTTCGTCTAGAAAGTTGCAAAGAATCGTCGCCAATATTTGAATTGCTCTGGACATTTTTTTTTAATTCCAAGTCTTATAGTTGAAAGATTGCTAGATCACTGTTCGCAAACACAAACTAGACAATTTTAGTGCCCTGTTGATTGAAGAAGATTGGACAACCTCTCCAATAAATATTTAATGAAGTGTGCATCTCAATAGTTGTATGGATTACAACTCCGAACTTTCAAGATATTAACAAGTGTGTGTGTGTGTGTATATGCAAAGATTTAAGAACTGAAGAATACTAGAACATTGTGAATCGAGGTCACCAAAGGAAACCAAAATATCACTGAGTAGAAATGAATACTAGTGAAATAAAGTGCCTTAAGAATGCCACAGCATTACCTTAAACAGGGTTCTTGGAACTGTATAGAATAGATAATATTTTAATGCCACTCTTTGTTGCCTATTTCCTGAGAAAGGTGCCATGGGGCGTTGAAATATTTGTTTGTAAATTTCTGTTAATATGCTTTTATACGTGCCGATATATTACTCTCTATGGTTCCATCTTGTTTATGCCAAGGTATTTTGAGTATAAATAGGGAAGTTTAATATGGCATGGAAGAAACAAAAGGAAGACCATGATGTCTGAAATGGCAAATATTGCTTAAACAAGCAAGTCATGTTTCTTCAAATGGTGAAGATATTAAGAAATCATAAAATATATACAGTTAAAACAAGAGATCACATTTAGTTTTGTTCAAATAAGATGAATGAAACATGGTTTGTATTTTGAAGATGCAGGTAACATGAACATATTTTTCTCTGCTATTCTAATATCACCTACCGGTACTGCTGACATTGCAAGGCTGTGTTAAGTTGGTTTCAACCTCTGAGATAACTGCAGACTCATTGTAGAGTAATAACAATGTTGTCAGTCATTTGTGTTGGGGACATTTTGCAATGTTGGAAGGTCAAGAGTTCAACCTCACCTGCCCTATAAACCCCAACCATTAGTCGAGAAAGAGACATTAAGCATTATTCTCATAAGATCTGCAGTTCCTTCAAAGGTTGTCATCTATTTGACATGGCTCATTATCGACTATGTGGCCTGATTTTGTTTTACTTGTTGAAATCCTCCACGCCTCTCTCGGCTACGTTCCCCCCC